>CAUYQV010028719.1:0-13949 GCA_963574575.1 Galagoides demidoff | reverse complement strand
AATATCTTTGTTGTAATTTGATTTTTGGTCTTCTGGATATATACCTAATAAAGGAATTGGCAGGATCAAATGGTAGATCTATTTTTAGTTCTCTCAGTGTTCTCCAGATGTCTTTCCAGAAGGAACGAATTAATTTGCATTTCCACCAGCAGTGTGGAAGTGTTCCCCTTTCTCCACATCCATGCCAACATCTCTGCTTTGGGGATTTTGTGATATGGGCTAATCTAAAAGAATGATTTTTTAAAAGGAACATTTACTTCCATTGCTAGAACCACAGTTGTAATTTCTTGAGGCCAAAGCTGAAATTACAAGGATTTTAGCATCCCAGGATCCCAAGGTAAGAATGACATTCTTGTACTTATTAGGAGCCAAGTTTGGTTTATCAGCAGAGTAGTTCCTCGATAATATCACAATACTTCTCAGCAGAAAAGACCTTTTCCTCAGACACTATGACATAAGACCCGATGGGTGGTGTGAGCAGAACACGAAGTTGTAATTGCTCCTGAGTATCCAGATGACACTCTTGGGGTCGTACACAGAGGAGGTGAGGAGCTTGAAGCCTTTCATCAGGCACTTAGTATTTTTAGAAATGAAAGCTAAGCATGAGAAATAAGGGCCAATTCAAGCAGAAAGGCCAGGGCACAGGTAACCAGGGTGGCGCTGGGTGGATTGTACCGATTTCCGGGGAAGTTGTATAGTCTCCCTTTTCTCGGTGATGTATTTCCTGGAGTTGCATTTAATTTGCCATGATTGCAAATAAAGAAATATTTTTTTGTTTATTAAAATTGAAAAAAATCTCAGAAAACCTTGTCCTCCAGTATTTACATGAGACCAAACTCTCAGATGAAAGGAGGAAAATGTAGTCAATTTGGTCTAGTTTTGCTTTGTTCTTAGGGTACACACGGAGGGAGTAGCTGCCCATAAGGGATGAAAATGAATTACAGATGAAATCACAGGTGAATGAATTACAGATGAAAGTCCCCAAGCAGTCCTTTGACTATGTGTGCACAATTTCTGGTTACCCAGAAAGGTAACCCATTGCTATATCCACAAATCACTTATCACTGCCGTTAGGGGATGATTACAAATAGTAATAGTAATAGTAATAATCTCTCTGGCTGACTTACAGTATTCTCATAGCCAAGTAGCTTTGCAACTCATTTGGTCAGAAAATCTTTTGTGTACTTACTTTTCTTATAGTGAAAGATGAATTTTGAATTTCCTTCACAAAAAAGTGATCAATACCTGAAACTAAACTACTTGCAGAGAAAGAGATGGGCAGCTAAAAATAGTGGCAAAATCTTAGTTTTGAAATAAGTGGTATTCTCCCCTATGGGCAAAGTAATCCCCACCACCTATAATACTCTGCCTGCCTTTGGATAGTCTGAGGTCCCGAGAATGCCTCCGCCCCTGCTGTTCCGTGTGAGGAAGACTGTTCTATAGGATATGTTCTGGGGTCAACCCTTGCCCTAGGAACAATTTTAGAGAAAGGGTGAAGTCTGGCATCTGGAAAGCTACTGGGGACCATTGTTCTGTACAGAATATGCTTAAAATTACAGTGATTTAGAAACGAGTCGGGTCGTACTTGTCAGTATGACTTTTCAAAAATGATCAGGGAAAGCGGGCTTGGGTCCATTAGCAGACGAGCATGGCTTTACCTTTATTTCGTTTGCTTTTTGATTTCCTCCCCTATTCTGAGGTTTTGTCTGTCTGAAATGTTTATAAGTGGGGAAGGTAAGGAAGAGGTTCAATAACCTTTACAACCAGCAGATCACCAAATGCAGCCAGGCGTTTGATGCAATTGTGATTCTAGTATAGACTGTTGTCTGGCATCTTTCTGGTCCTGAAATGGATTAACCTGATGGTTGTATAATAGAGCTCCTGGACAGTTCTACTACCTACGACTATTAACTGGTGAAGAGGAGGTGTTGAATTAGAAATTCAGGAAACTTGTCTAAAATAACCTTTTTTTTCTGCTGGGGGTGGTACACTGTGCTGGATATCAAATGCAGATGTTGTATTTGAAGCAGAGGTAGCCAATTTTCTGATAGTAACTCTGGATTAGGTTTATAAGTTGAACAAAATCACAAACTTCTATATGAAACTTAGGTAAATGAATTTGCAAACATCACTGATGTCATACTCAGAGTCTAGAAAGTTTTCTGCATGATTGGTAAAGCCACGTATGCATGAGTGCACCGACATATGTGGTGGGCATGAAACTTAGCCTACAGATGGCATCTTCAGATGGGATGGAGATTTTTTTTTTTAGACAGAATCTCGCTTTGTTGCCTTTTGCAGAGTGCTATAGAGTCGTAGCTCATAGCAAACTCAAACTCTTGGGCTCAAGTGATCCTCTCAGCCTCTTGAGTAGCCTGCCCACAATGCCTAGCTATTTTCAGAGATGGGGTCTTGCTCTTGCGCAGGCAATCCACCTGCCTCAGCCTCCCAGGGCGCTAGGATTACAGGTGTGAGCTACCTCATTCGGCCTGGATGGAGATCATTTATATGAATATATATCACGCAGTTCTTTGAATATGTAACATACTTTTCAAAATCTATGCCTCTCCATGCATATTTAAATTCTCTTAGGATATGACCCTCAGACATGTCAGAAGTGTGGGTCTGTTAAAAGAAGTTTACTCTTTCTTCTTCAGTATCTGCCAGTTGTCATGGGAGAGGTGGGTCGCCTGTCTTCCTGAAGATTTCCCAAGAAGAAGAGGGTGCTACGAAAGGGCCTGAGGCAGAGGGACTGAATGGTGAAGAGACTTATGCTTTCCACACACACACTGGTTAGGTTTCAGCGGCTTCAGATGTGTATGCCTAATGACACGAATTTGAATGATACAAGCCAAATTTGTAAGCATCTCAAGTTGTGATTTGGTTCAAATGAGTATTGATGCAATTTCAAAGCTTGCATGGATTGAAGATCTAAAAAAGTTGGAAGGACCAGAGTTGTTTGTGCTCTTAAAGCAATGTTTTTCTCCTTGATCTTTGTCATAAAACATGGTTTTATTGCCTTCATTTCATTTTTGCTTTTTAAAATTATCTTGTTTATTTATTTGTTTACTTAAATGTTGTTGGGCTCCTCCATTAGAATGTAAGTTCCAAGAGAACAAAGGCTTTCCTTATCTTCCTCATTGATGTGTCTCCCATGTCCATAACAGTGAGTGGCACATTGTGTGTGTGTGGGGGTGTGTGCATTGCATATACTAAATGAATTGCTTTGTTTGGATGTGTGTGTTATATTTCAGCACATTATTCTTTGCCTATTTTTGTCTGCTATGTTCCCCATTAGCTTGTGGATTCATCAGTATTTTAAAACATACCTTGATACTCTCTCATAGCACCCAGTAGAGGTTGTGCTTTGAAGTAGCAAGTGTTGAGTCATCTCAACAATCTTCTCTCTGTTCAGGAAGATGCTGTAAGTGGACCTTCCCATCTCACTGTCCTGACTCACTCCAGGGAAGGACACAAAGGTGAGTCTGGGGAGTCACAGGAAATAGTGACTGGACTGTTGTCATCCCAAAAGAAACGAGGTTCAGGGCAGTGCGTGATGTATTTCTGGTTTTCCTCTTTGTTTTGTTAGCACTAGTTCCATCATGAAGTGCTCTAATAGAAAACATCTTAAATAACCAAAAAATATCACGATTTAGGGTGAATGAGTTTTTGGATCATCTGTTTTACCTAAGGAAAGAAGAATGTCAACTGAGCATAAGGACCTTCCATAGACGATACAAACTTCTAATTTTTTATAACTTGAAATTTAGGTGCACAGAATGGCCTTTGTATGTATAAAAGTATTTATATACTTATTGCTTATGCATTTAAAGTCATAAATGTCTATGAATCTGCCAGCCAGCATGATAATTAGAACACTGACAATAAGTAACAGTTCCTGTGTTGTTAGGATATGGGGGAAGGTATCCCATACCCTGATATGAGATATGGGATAGCTAGTGTTACATTTAGAACACTGTGGTCCTCACTTATCTTTACTCTTAATTGGATGAAGAAATTTCTCTTTATGCCTGATAATACATTCCCCTTTCTATGCCCAAACCATTGCATATAATAACACTTACAAAAATCAGAACCTTTGCAAAAAATTAACTGCAGTTATAAACAGGTATCTCCCTCACATCCACTGGCCTTTCCCCACAATGTCATTACTACCTTGGTTCCATTACTAACCATTTTGTTGCTCTTTGAAAATATACATGTATTTTTAATATCCTTTTTTTTTGCACAAGTCTTTCTTTTTTAGAGATAGGGTCTTATCTTACTGCCCAGGCTGGAGTGCAGTGGTATAATCACAATTTAGGGCAACCTTGACTTTTGGGCCCAAGTGATTCTCCTGCCTAGGACTCCCAAAGTTAATGAGACACTGTGCTTGGATATATATATATATATATAAAATTAATAAATGTGTGGTTTTGTTTTATTTTGTTTTTAGAGACAGAGTCTCACTTTGTCACCCTCAGTAGGGTGCTGTGGAGTCACTGCTCACAGCAACCTTCAGCTCTTGGGCTTAGGTGATTCTCTTGCCTCAGCCTTCCGAGCAGCTGGGATTACAGGTGCCCACCACAACACCTGGCTATTTTTTGTTGCAGTTTGGCCGGGGCCAGGTTCATACCCATCACCCTACCCTCGGTATATGGGGCTGGCACCCTACTCACTGAGCCACAGGCGCCCCCCAAATGTGTGGTTTTGTATCAGCTGTTTTAAAACATAATGACATTCTGTATGTAGTCTTTTGGGGCTTGTGTTTTCCCTCTCAATATTATTTTCTGCAATTCATTCATAGTGTTCCAACTAACTGTACTTCATTCATTTTAACTGCTGTGAAATAATGTATTGTGTAAGCATATCACAATCTATTTATTAATTCCCTACCTTGTGCGTTTGACTTGTTTCTATGTATTTTCTATGTGAATAGTGTCTCTGTGAATGTTCTTGTATATATTTGTTAGTATAAAACACAAGAATTTCTGTAGTGTTAATATCAAGGAGTGCAATTGCCTACTCAGGGGATGTATCAATGTTTATGTTTTTTCTACAGTGGTTTTGCCACTTGAATTCTTAATTTCAATAATTTATTAAACTCCAGGATTTATTTATTTAATTAATGGATTAGTGACACAAATCATAGAATAATAAATTGGGACAGCAAGAAAGAATTTTGAGATTATCTAATTGGAGCTGCTCAGTTTATTTCTTATGTATTTATTTTTTTCCAGTGATAAGATAGGATTTATTAGATAGAAAGGAACAGAAAGAATCTGAACCTGCTCAATTTACAGAGAAGACCTCTGTGGCACAGGAAAGATGAAATGAGTAACTCAAAGTCCTATCAAAAATAGACTTTTAGGCACATTCCCAATAGTTTATGGAACCATCACTACATTCTTTCCAGAATGTTCAATTCCCCTATATATATATATATAAAACGTTTGGTAAGTAATAATAAACTTCCATTTTAAAGATAAGAAGTCAAGGCCTAAAAAAATAAAAAGATAAGCAGCAAAGGATTTATTCCAATTTAGAGTTAAAATTGAGTTTATTCAAGACACTTATAGTATCTCATCAGCTCACATTGCCTCGTGGGGTTAATCTTGCCAATGGCCTCCCCCAAACAGCCTTTCCCAACTCCCTGGACAAAGTAGTTTACTTCTCTCACTGGTATTCTTTCTCCCAGACTTACTTGCATTAAATGACAATGTGACTTTGTTATAGGAAATGAATTTCAAGCCTTTGTCCACTGATAAGTGTTAAGACATGCTTTTACTTTCTTGCTTACAAAGGGGCAGATGTGTCTGGGCTGGAGCATCCTCCCACCTGCTTCTTGCCTGGAATGTAGATGTGATGTTTTAAGCTGTGCCTGTTAACCTATGAGTCTAGAGAAGTCAAGCGAATTAAAACATAGGACCTGATATCCTTGGGACACTGAACTAACATCAGTAGCCAAATGTCTCTAGACTTCTTATTGGATAAGAAAAATAAAGCCCTTATTGTTTAAGCTATACTAGTCAGGTTTTCTGATGCTTGTATTCCTAGCAGATATACCATGTTACAAAAGTTATCCCAGACTAGATTTAGAACGTTTATCATTTCCTAGTGACTGAAATTTAAAATTTTGTGATTGGTTTGCTGATGATATGAACTTATACTTACAAAACTCCAGGGACTCAACCATGAGACTCCTGGAAGTGATTGAAAAATACAGTAATGTCTCAGGCTATCAGATCATTAGGCCAACAGCAGACAAGGTGGGACTTAAGTCAAAGACACAATTCTCTTCACAGTAGCTTCAAAGAAAATGAAATACCTTGGCATATACCTAACAAAGCTTGTGAAGGATCACTACAGACAGAACTATGAAACCCTGAGAAAAGAAATAGCAGAAGATGTTAAGAAACCAAGGAGAAGAATATATCATGGCTGGGAAGAATCAACATTATTAAAATATCCATACTACCCAAAGCAATCTACAGATTTAATGCAATCCCCATTAAAACACCAGTGTTATACTTTGATGAACTTGAAGAAATAGTTCTTTATTTCATATAGAACCAGAAAAAAAACCCTCATTTCATGTGGAACCAGAGAAACCAGTAATCCTAAGAAATAAAAATAAATGTGGACAAACAAATTCACATTATTAGATTTCAGGTTATACTACAAGTCTGTAGTAATCAAAACAGCATAGTATTGACATAAAAATAGAGACATATATAGATGAAACAGAATAGAAAACCTAGAGATGAAACCAGCCTCATATTGCCATAGGATCTTTGATAAATCAAACAAAAGCATACATTGGGGGAAAAATAAAATGGTACTAGAAGAACTGGTTAGCCACTTGTAAAAGGCTGAAATTGAACTGACATTTTATCACTTATGTTTATCACTAACTGGACTGACATTTTATCACTGACACTTTATCATTTTATTTTGCCACTTACAAAAATTAACTTATACCTGAGAAAATATTTAAATCTAAGACATGAAACTATAAAATCTCTAGAAGAAAGCAAGGGAAAAAATTTTCAGGGCCTGATGTAGGCCTGGGGAAAGAATTTATGAAGAAGACCCCATGAGCGATTGCAGCAATAACAAAATAAATAAATAGGACATGATCAAGCTTAAAAACTTCTGTACCGCTAGGGACACAATAAGCAAAATAAACTGACAACCTTCAGAATGAAAGAAGATATTTGCACATTACAAAGGAGTAATAACCATAATCTACAAAGAACTCAAGCAAATCAACAAGAAAAGAGCAAACAATCCAATTAATCACTGGGCAAGGGAAATGAAAGGAACCTCCTCCTAAGAAGACAAAAGACTGGCCAACAAACACAAGAAAAATCCCTAAGCATCACAGAAATGCAAATCAAAACCACCTTGAGATATCACTTAACCCCAGTGAGAATAGCCCTCATCACAAAGCCCCAAGACTGCAGATGCTAACATGGATGTGAAGAGAAAGGAACACTTACACACTGTTGGTGGGACTGCAAACTAATACAGCCTTTTCAGAAGGAAGTATGGAGAATCCTCAAAGAGCTAAAAGTAGACCTTCCATTTGATCCCACAATCCTGTTACTAGGTATCTATCTACCCAGAAGAAAAAAAATCATTTTGCTATCAGGACATTTGCACTCGAATGTATAAACAACCCTAATGCCCATCCACCCACGAATGGCTTAATAAACTATGGTATATGTATACCATGGAATACTCTTCAGCCATAAGAGATGGAGACTTTACATCTTTTGTATTAACCTGGATGGAATTGAAGAACATTCTCCTCTGTAAAATATTTCTAGCCTGGAAAAACAAGTATCTTATGTACTCAATACTAATTTGAAACTAGTAGATGAACACCTACAGACCCATATGAGAGAAAACACAAATTCAAGAATTGAGGATTGGGGGAAAGGGGAAGAAGGTTCAGTAAGCTCCCACCTCATGGGTACAATATAGGGATCTATGGCACATGTCCTGAATGAAGGACTCAACGACAACCTGAACTTGACCTGACAAATGCAAACACAACCTAATCATATGTACTTTTATGTTAATCTGGAGTTTTTTAAAATTGTGATTTCTTTTTCCCCAGAGAAAAGTGATTTTATACTTTCCTTTGGCATCTGTGTTTAAGATTATAAGCTTTTAAGCAAAGCATCCATTTCAGAGGCTGTGTCACATCAAGGAAATATCTTCATTCAGCAAAAGCATAATTAAAAAAAATTTTTTTTAGCATAATTAAAAATTTAGACCATGTTGGAAGACTTAAGGTGGCCCTGAGGAACCGCTCCCCTCCTACTCCCCCAGCTCTGTCTCCCCCTCCTCTTTCCTTCCTCCTACCTCCTCCTCTTCCTAAGGTAAAGGACACAAAACACCTAGTGAGCCCCACCCCTGAAGTTCAGCTTGCACCAAAGGACCTGAAGTCACCAAAGCATTCTGGGCAAATGGTGGAATTTTTCCACTCCCTAAGGCCCCATTAGGTAAAGGGGGCCTTTACTAACTGTCCCCTAGGTAAAGACACATTTTTTGCACTGCCTACATGGGTCACTGAGGACCTGGCCTTTCAATAAACCTGGGGAAGGAGCTAAGGGAATTTTGCCCCAAAATATGACTCCTTGGAATAAAAAATATGTCAAATTAAAGGCCACTATGATCAGGAAGCATTGAAAGAGGCCTTATGGCTCGGCGCCCATAGCTCAGTGGTTAAAGCACTGGCCACATGCACCAGGGCTAGTAGGTTGGAACCCAGCCAGGGCCTGCTAAACAACAATGACAACAACAACAAAAAAAATAGCTGGGCATTGTGGCAGGTGCCTGTCCCAGCTACTTGGGAGGCTGAGGTAAAAGAATTGCTTAAACCCAAGAGTTTGAGGTTGCTGTGAGTTGTGACGCCACAACACTTTACTGAGGGTGACATAGTGAGACTCTTGTCTCAAAAAAAAAAAAAAAAAGAAAGAAAGAAAGAAAGAGATCTTTCCTCTATACATAAAACCCGAGTAACCTGATTGAGAATCAAAAAGAGGCTGCTGACTTCCTTATTACACGCCTAGACCTGGCCCCAGTGACATTTGAAGCAGGATTCCTGTCTCTCAGGTTAATCTACAAATCAATCTGTTTCCACCCCCACACACATCCCCCCATACCCAGCTCCCCCCAGCAACCACTTGCTGCACCTATACTTTCCACATCCTTCCCCCTCTTTTCCAAAAGGCGTGTATAAAGGTCTTTGACCATCACTGAGACTTTGGCTAACCATTCTTATGGTTCCCCCCATGTGTGTGGTATTTGGAAATAAACCTTTCTCTTATTAATCTACTGTGATTGTGAGTTGATCTTTCAGTGGACCATCCAAGGGAAAGGGGCAGGTTTCACCGTGATTCTTACACTGGCCTGAACATCTCCACTGCTGTCTCTGGGCCTCAGCCTACATCTTTCAGGCACTAAATGAAGAAAAAAGTGCCTAAATCTGCTGACTGACATTTCAGTCCATTATCCAGACGTGGGAAAGAAAATTGGTCAAAGTTGGTCAACAACAGTCATTACTTCAGTCTCGGGATAAAATGGGGGCTATTCTCATAAAAAATTCAATCAACATTGATTAAGAAACTATTACATGTGTGTCAGAGAGTAAGGCTGAGAACAGTCTGACATTCCCTCTCCAAAGGGGCTCACAGCCTAACTGGAGTGGTGGTGGTTAAGGTGAGGAGAGACAGACAGGTCTAACAGAAGTTAAGTAAGTGAATAAGGAAAATATGAGTAGAATTGTGTGAGAATCTAGAGCACTACAGACTCAACTTCCTTAGACACACATGGATCCAGAAGAAATTGTTCATCCCAGGAGCCTATGGCTCATACCCTAAGATGTTTTGTGCATCCAACATATAGGTCTATATCCTTATCCTCATCCTCATCCTTTCATAAATGTTTTTTTCTTGGCAAAGTCTGTGATTGTGACTGAATCTTTGAACTTCTGACCTGTGACTCTTTCTGCTCCACCTGTATGTTGAAATAAAGATTCCCTTGTCACTGAAGCCTTAGGGGGATAAAAGACTTACCATTGCAAAACCTTGGACTTTGGGCCAGATGTGGCAGCTCATACCTGTAATCCTAGCACTCTGGGAGGCCAAGGCAGGTCGATCCCTTGAACTCAGGAGTTCAAGACCAGCCTAAGAAAGAGTGAGACCCATCTCCACTTAAAATAAAAGAATTATCTGGGTGCTGTAGCCAGCGCTTGTAGACCCAGCTATTCTGGAGGCTAAGGCAGGAAGATCGCTTGAGCCCAAGAGTTTGAAGTTGCTGTGAGCTAAGATGATGCCATGACATTCTACCCAGGATGACAGAGTGAGAATCTGTCTCAAAAAACAAATAAAAACAACAACAACAAATTAAACCTTAAATTGTTGTCATTTTTGCCTTGGTATGTGGATCACCAAATTGTAAACAAATCAGTTATCTTGCAGCCTTTAGAAATGTCCAAACGATAGAACAATTCTGAAAGCCAGTGCCTGCGACGGCCATTCTTGAACTTGCTGGGATAATTGCAAGAGATAACCACAACTTTTGACAAAGCCCTAGGAATGCTTGTAGGCTTTGCAACTTACTGGAAAGACTGGGCAAAGGATGGAAGTATCTCGATAATATCCTGGAACGAAACCACCACGACACTGATCTTTACAATTACAGTATCTTCAGCTGGACAAGCAGGGAAAGTATGAATGAACAATTCCTGTGTCCCCAAGTAACTTTCCTTTCCCACACACTTTGGAATCAATGGCCAGTATCATCTGACTACTTCACTGCAACTTGTCCTTATGTATTTGATGACACTTAAGGAATGACTCATCCACTTACGCCAATGGGCATTCCAGGAAATTGTCCTTGTTTATTGCCATCTTTAAATGGTGGAAAAACACAAAAGAATGAGAAGAAAATAATTATTTTCACTATCTGATCCCAAGTGGTAAAGAAGCACCCTATTCTTAAAGGTTGTCCCCATCATTTGCAAATTAATGCACTGCTGAAGATGCAAACTATCTATATAACTGCTGTTGAATTTCATTAAAACTAATCAGAAGTCCTTTTTAATGTCTTTGAGAATTGCTTCAAGTGGCAAAAATCAGAAAATATACCCACGGGGCACATTCAGCTAATTGCAATTTACTTCTCAACTCATCATCCTTTAGCCCTGAGCTGCCACCACCTAGAGTTGAAACAACTCTTTAGATGACAAATTCCAGTTAAACCAGTTATTTAGCATCATGTAATTTTAAATGACCCATTGGTTTCCAGAATACGGTTTAAACAAAATCAGAATGAAGATGTGATGAACTGAGTCCAGCTGTAACTTGTGAAATATTTTTTCTGCAAGCTGGACCCCCCATATGCTCCGTCCCAGTTGGTATAGAGGAGCCAGCGGAGGATTAAGACAGGTGACGATAAAAGTGCTGTTTTTGTTAGGATCACCTGAGACTGTGTATGTATGAAAATAATATTTTGTAAAATGTGAGCGCTGACCAAATGTTAGTTATTGCTAGAGAGAGTCTAGTCTGTGAAAATGAAACCAGAAGGATAAGATATTAAACTAAGCATCCTCATGTGCTCAACAGAGTATAAAGTGTTTCACTCAAATGATTTGATGGTGCAAGAATTGGTATGTTGGTATGTTATGTTCCTCTTGCAATCATCAAGCTGATAGTGAGGTTCCAGATTAAAAACATACATTCCCCTTCCCAAGAATCTCTCCAGTTTGCTCTGAATACCGAGGAATATAAATATATGTTACAACAGAGTACGTAGTGGTTAGGATCTTATTCTAAATTTAAAAATTCAACAAGATAACTACCTAGTTTTCAAGTGTAAGTTGGTAAACTGTATTAATGAAATATGTTTAATCAGGGCATTCTATTCCAGGGTGGAAGTAGGAAGGTATACTGAAGGTCAGACTTTTCCATTCCAAGTAATTGTAGTCATCCATTGCTTAATGACCAGAGTATGTTCTTTAAAATGTGTCATTATGTGATTTCATCATTGTGTGAATGTTCTAGAGTATACTTACACAAACCTAGATGCCACACACCTTACAGCCTCAAACCTGCACAATGTTACTGTACTTAATATCCTAGAAGACTGTAACACAATAGTAAGAATTTATATATCTAAATGTAAAAAAGTACAGTAAAAACACAGTATTACAATCTTATGGAAACACAAAAGTACATGCAGTCTGTCACTGACTGAAACAATATCCATGACTGTATATTGAGAAAGGAAAAAATATGTGAACACACACCTACTAGATGTTAAAAAATATTCTTTAGGGCTTTTACTACCATTGGCAAGAGTTCTGGCCCATTTGATTGGGATAGTGGTGTCACATGCTCTCAGCTTCTATAAAACAGGGATGACATTTCAATTCATTATCTGCAGGATTACAGGAATACCATGGCCTTCACTTTCACTCCATTTCAGTGAAGCATTTCAGCAGTTGTGGATTCAGAACACCAAAACTGAAAGGTGTTCTGAATCCACAGATACTCCATCTCTAAAAGGTGAATCTTGAATCTCCTTCTACCTGATAAGAAATTCCCTGTTCAGCCTCCTCTTTGTTTGCCGCTTCAGTGAGACCTCCAGTTTCTTCTCTTTCCTCCCAGTCTCTCATCTCTCTATCCCTGGTCTCTTCTTTTTCTAACCTGATTGTACCCTGGGTTCCCTTTGTTCCAGTGCCCTAATGACAATTCTTCCCTACACTCAGTGAATGAGTGCTGCAAATAATTAATATTTGTCAAGTCTTGCTACATGTAGTAGCATTCTAAGTGTCTTCTGTGTACAATCTCATTTTATCTTCACTAATCAAGAGGAACATTTTTGACCATTTTACAGATAAGAAATCTGCTTCATAAAGGTTAAGTAACATTCCCAACGTATGACAAGTCAAAGATACCATCAATTGTAGATATCCCATTATAACTAATAGAAAATTCTGCAATTGCAAGATGCCATCAGTTAACAGATGCATTCCGATTCCAGTGTTGTTAAATGTACAAACAAATGCATCTAAGAATCAATGACATGTGTCGATTGAGGGATACATGCTGTAAACCTGGCCCGTAGGGATCCAGAGCACAGTAGTCTTTATCATTATGCTATTCTGCAGCACAAAAAGAATGGTTGATTACAAAATCAGGGGCTCAAACTTTATCTGAGCTTTTATTTTCATTTATTTATTTGAGGGAGAGTCTCACTCAGTTGCTCTGGGGTTGAGTGCCTTGAGTTATAGCTCACAGCAACCTCAAACTCTTAAGCTCAAGCAATCCTCTTGGCTCAGCCTCCCAAGTAGCTGGGATTACAGACGCCGCCACAACACCTGGCTAGTTTTAGAGAAGGGGTCTTGCTCTTGCCCGGGTTGGTCTTGAACCTGTGAGCTCAAGCAGTCTGCCCGCCTCAGCCTCTCAGATGCTAGGATTACAGGCATGAGCCACTTTCCCTGAGCTTTTAGTTATGTTTCTTTTGTCTGTCTCTCTACACTGTCTTCTTTCCTCTCTGTTCTTTCCTGTACAATTATTCTAAGACTTCTCTACTCTCTTTAAGCTTCCTATGTAACGCCACCATCATTCACTTTTTATGGATGAAGAGAGACCATCAGTTGCTGTGTCTCTGGGTCCCTTCTCTGCTACTCACCACACTACCTGCTGCAGACATGTCCTTATCTCCAGAAAGACTCCCTTCTTCCCTTCATTTCATTTCTTTTTTATTTTTTCTTTTTATTTTTTTATGGTTTTTTTTATTAGATCATAATTGTGTACATTAATTTTATCATAGGATACAGTGTGTTGCTTCCATATGCAGTTTGGAAAACTCTCATCCAACTGGCTAACATAGCCATCATGTCTTTCTCATAATTGTTGTGTTAAGACATT
>CAUYQV010028718.1:0-12791 GCA_963574575.1 Galagoides demidoff | reverse complement strand
TCCCAAGTAGCTGGGACCACAGGCGCCCGCCACAACGCCCGGCCATTTTTTGGTTGCAGCCATCATTGTTGTTTGGCCGGCCCAGGCTGGGGATTCGAACCTGCCACCTTAGGTGTATGTGGCTGGCGCCTTAGCCGATTGAGCCACAGGTGCCAAGCCCTTTATTTTTTTTTTCGTGAGTATAGTCATCTAGATTTTAGCTAGCTACTGTAACACTGTTCTAAACATCTTTTGTGTAAAAAACAAAACAAACAAAAAAAAACACCTTTTGTGTAAAGATGTGCCCAAATTTCACATTTTGTCATTAAATTTTTTTGAAATGAGGTCTGAACAATTTTAAGAATCTTTTTTTTTTTTTGGCTCGTCGCCTGTGGCTCAAGCGGCTAAGGTGCCAGCCACATACACCTAAGGTGGCGTGTTCGAATCCAGCCTGGACCCGCCAAACAACAATAATGGCTGCAACCAAAAAAAAAAAAAAAGAATAGCCGGGCGTTGTGGCAGGCGCCTGTGGTCCCAGCTACTTGGGAGGCTGAGACAGGAGATTCGCTTGAGCCCAGGAGTTGGAGGTTGCTGTGAGCTGTGACGCCACAGCACCCTGGGTAGAGTGCTGTGGCTACACTGCTCACAGCAACCTCCAACTCCTGGGCTTACGTGATACTCTTGCCTCAGCCTCCCAGGTAGCTGGGACTATAGGCACCTGCCACAACACCCAGTTATTTTTTGGTTGTAGTTGTCATTGTTATTTGGCTGGCCCTGGCTGGATTCGAACCCCCCAGCTCTGCTGTATATGGCTGGAAACTTAGTCACTTGAGCTACAGGCACCCAGCCAATTTTAAGAATCTTGAAACATATTGCAACATTAACACAAAACATTGTGAAATGGAAGTAAAGCCCTTGCCTAGGCATTTAAAGCTTTGTGTTTTAATACTTCCAAACCCTGTTAAATAGGGCCAAACCCTGTTAAATAGGGTTGCTCCCAACCCGCTTGAATCTCCATTCAGTTTCTTTCTTTTTTTCTTTTTTTGGGCCGGGGCCGGGTTTGAACCTGCCACCTCTGGTATATGAGACTGGCGCCCTGAGCCACAGGCACCACCCACACCCATTCAGTTTCTACATCTTTAAAATCTACTGAGTGGTGCCTGTGGCTCAGTGGGCAGGGCGCCAGCCCCATATACTGAGAGTGGTGGGTTCAAACCTGGCCCCGGCCAATCTGCAACAAAAAAATAGCCAGGCGTTGTGGCAGGCACCTGTAGTCCCAGCTATTTGGGAGGCTAAGGCAAGACAGTCGCCTAAGCCCAAGAGCTGGAGGTTGCTGGAGCTGTGATGCCAGAGCACTCTACTGTGGGCAATAAAGTGAAACTCTGACTCTACAAAAAAAATTAAAAATAATAAAAAAAAAATCTGCTTTCCCTGCCTCACAAGGCTTTACGGGAAAATATCTTTGTTCTCCTAGCATTGTTTTGATTTTTTTTTTTTTTTTTTTTTTTGTAGCCCTCGGTAGAGTGCCATGCCGTCACACAGCTCACAGCAACCTCCAACTCCTGGGCTTAGGCGATTCTCTTGCCTCAGCCTCCCAGTAGCTGGGACTACAGGCACCTGCCACAGTGCCCAGCTATTTTTTTGTTGTAGTTTAGCCGGGGCTGGGTTTAAACCCGCCATCCTCGGTATATGGGGCCGGCACCCTACCCACTGAGCCATACGCACCACCCGTTTTGATATTTTTTTAATCTTATGAATATTAATATATTGATAATATAGGCAATACCTTCTCTTCTGGCTTTTAACTAGGAAATTTATCTTGAGTTTGGCCCATCAGTCAGAATTCTTTCATAGTTGTTTTTAAATTGCATGGCATGTATTAAGTGCTATATAAGTTTGTGTTAAGTAAAGAATAAAAGCATAGCATGATGGAAATACATGAGATTTTGTGTGGGGAAAGGTACGTAAATAATCAGGAGAGGCTAGTCGTGGTTTTCCATATTCAATAACTTTTTGTTGTCTTTTATTTTCTGTTTTTGTTTTTAATGTTTAAACTATAACATTGACTATTGACTATTTGTGTACAGTTCCATACATTCTAACACCTATATAGATTCTTGTAACTATCACCACAATCAGGATACAAAACAGCTCCCTCACCCCCCAAACTCTCTCTGCCCACCCTATGCTAGCATCCTCCCCTCTCCCAACCACTGGCAACCACTGATCTGCTCCCCATCACCCTAGTTTTGTCTATTCAAGGCTATTATATAAATGAAATAACACAATATGATCTTTTATATCAGATTCTTTTTTTCATCATCATGCCTTTGAGATTCATTTAAATCGTTATATGTTTCAATAATCCATTCCTTTTCATGGCTGACTTGTATTCCATTCTTTAACTCATTCACTTGTTGCAGGACATTTGGGTTGTTTCCAGTTCAAGGCAATTATGAGTTGGGCTGTTTTAACATTTGTATATAGCTGTTAGTATGGACTTGTTTTCATTTTTGTTGAGTAAATGTACAGGAATGGGATTGATAGGTCATATAAGTGTATACTTAGCTTTATGAAAAACAGTTGAACTGCTTTCCACAGTGACTACCATCAGTGATTTCTGAGTTCCACTGTTTTCACCAACACTTATTTGTCACTGTCTTTTTTGGTTGTTTTTTTTTTTTTTTTTGAGACAGAGCCTCAAGCTGTCACCCTGGATATAGTGCTGTGGCATCACAGCTCACAGCAACCTCCAACTCCTGGGCTTAAGTGATTCTCTTGCCTCAGCCTCCCAAGTAGCTGGGACTACATACACCCACCACAATGCTTGGCTATTTTGGGGTTGTAGTTGTCATTGTTGTTTGGCAGGCCAGGCTGGATTCGAACCCACCAGCTCTGGTGTATGTGGCTAGCACCCTACCCACTGAGCTACAGGCGCTGAGCCTGCATATTCTCTTTGGTCAAATGTCTGTTCAAGTCTTTTTCCTCATTTTAATTAGCTTGTTTGTTGTTACTATTGCTTTTTGAAAGTTCTTTATATATTTTAGATGAGTTCTTTGTATTTATGAAGATTTTTTTCCTAGTCTGTGGTGGTTTTTTTTTTCATTTTCTTAATAATGTCTTTCACAAGCAAAACTTTTAATTTTTTTGAATTGTTTGGGATTCTTTGCTGTTACAAAGATTGCAGCTATTAGGTAAAGTCTCTCTTATAATTGTGCCCCACTCCTACAAAGCTTTTAATTTTGACAAAGTCCAGTTCATTCTTTTTTAATTTTCTTTATTATACTTTTGGTATCATGATTATGACCTCTTTGCTAAACCCCAGGTAACAAAGATTTTTCTCTTGTGTTTTCTTCCAAAATTTTTGTGCCTTAAATTATCATTTAGATCTATGATCTATATAATCATGTGGGCTTTTTCTTTCCACTAAAAATATGGTAGATTACATTGATCTGAGTATTCAAATACAGTCATCCCTCAGTATCCACAGGAGATTCATTCTGGGACCCGCTGTGAATACCAAAATTCCCAAATGCTCAAGTCCAGTATGTAAAGTAGCATAGTATTTGCATATAACCTCTGCATATCTTCCCTCATACTTTAAGTCATCTCTAACTACTAATGCAATGTAAATGCTACATAAATAATATAGTTTTATTTGCATTTTTATTGTTACATTGCTTTATTTTTTTCAAATATTTGCAATCCATGGTTGGTTGAATCCACAGATGCAGAACCTGCAGATACAGAGAGCCAATTATAATGAATTCACCTTGCATTTCTGGCATAAGATCTTCTTGGTTGTGGTATATTACTCTTTTTGTATATTGCTGAATTTGACTTGCTGATGTTTTATTGAGGATGTTTGCATCTATGCTCATGAGGGATCTTGTTCTGTAATTTTCTTACATCTTCTTTCTAGTTATAGTATCCAGGTAAAACTTGCCTCATGGAATGAGCAGGGAAATTATTCCTTCCTTTTCTATTTCTGGATGAGTTTATGTAGAATTTTTAAATGTTTAGTAGAATATGCCATTGAAATCATCTGTACTCAGATACTGCTTTTTCACAAAGTGTTTAACTATGAACTCAATTTCTTTAATAGTTACAAGAATGTCCAAATTATATAATTCACCTTGGGTGAATTTTTGAGGAACTGATACATTTCATCTAAGTTGTGAGATTTATGTAAATATAACTATTCATAGTATTCTCTTAATATCATTTCTTTTTTTATTTTCCACTAAGACTAAATTTATTCAATACCCTAGTAAAAGTTTTGATTGTAAGTATCCAACAGTATAAAAAAATATAAAACAGATCTGTAGATTTCTAATATATTAATACAAAGTGTATGACTACATACAGTACATCCCACAGGCAAAGAGAGGTAGAAGGGAAAAAAGAAGACTGTGGTTGAGGTCTAATAATAAATAAATAAATGAAGTAGAGATGATCCATATCATAGTATATCCTACCACCAATACGGTAGCCAAAATGTACAAAAAAAAAATTTTTTTTCAAAATAACTCAGGAGGATGATAATGACTGAACTCCTATAATTCACCTCAAAGGCTGTGAGAGCAGGCCCAACTAACTGTGTAGTCTCTGCATATGGTGGCTTGTACCATGTAGCTTTTTTGCAAGAGGGGGAAATATAAAATGTTCAGATTAAGAACTATAAAACTGGCTCGGCGCCTGTGGCTCAAGTGGCTAGGGTGCCAGCCACATACACCTAAGGTGGAGGGTTCGAATCCAGCCTGGGCCAAAAATAACAATGACGGCTGCAACCAAAAACTTGCCAGGTATTATGGCAGGCGCCTGTGATCCCAGCTACTTGGGAGGCTGAGGCAGGAGACTCGCTTGAGCCCAGGAGTTGGAGGTTGCTGTGAGTTGTGATGCGAGGGCACTCTACCCAGGGGGATAGCTTGAGGCTCTGTCTAAAAAAAAAAAAAAAAAAAAAAAAATAAAAATAAAACTAAAAGGTGTCCATAAAAAGTGACCACTCCTTATTGTTATACTACCCAATTTTTAAAATCCAGTTCAAAAAATAAAAACTAAGTCTATAGCTTTCATAGGAAAGCTATAACCCAATTTTAGCCCAAGAATATGGGCAAAGGGGAGAGGGAGGGGAGGAGTGGGAGGAGGGTGATTGGTGGGATAATGCCTATGGTTCATCCTATAAGGGTACATGTGAATCTCTCTAAATGTAGAATATAAATGTCTTAACTAAGAAAATGACATGAAGGCTATGTTAACCAGTTGGATGAAGGTATTTCAAATTGTGTATGGAAACAGCACACTGTACCCCATGATAGTATTAATGTACACAGCTATGATTTAATAAAATAAAAAAACTAAGTCATGTCATTATAAGGTAAACAAATACTCTTCTCTCATGAAAAGACTGAACTGGTAATATTTTTCTCCTGAACTTTCAGAAAAGAGGCAATAAGAACACTTTGGTTTGGGTTCCAGTGAGAGGCTTTGGATGAGGATTTTAGAATTAAAGAACTCCAAGCAGGGTATCTCAATGTTCAGAAAGCCTGACTAAAAAAGCCAAACCAAAACCAACCCACTTACCACTAACACACACCTCTTTCCTTTTACTTTACTTCTTTTCTTTTTCTTTTACTTCCTTTTAATTTTACTTTATATAGAGAGAGTGGGAAAAAAATAAAATAAAAACCCCAACAGGTAAAAAGAAGTTAAATATCCACTCTACACAGATAAAACCTTCCCGAAGGTCAACTGAAGTAATCCAGAGCTAAAACTGAACTGTGCAGATTTTCAATGAAGTCATCAGACAGTCATGGACACAAACAAAAGCCAATTATTTACATATTCAGCAAGGCCTTGAAGGAATATGCTCCCCCCCCAAGCATTAACCTTTGTTTTGTGCCATCTGAAGACTTGAACATTTTATTTCTCAGGTAGTTAAACATTTTCATGCTGTCTACCATGTGGTGACACTTTGGTAGTATTCATATGGGGTCTCACCTCTCCTAAAGACTTGTCATTTCCTCAAGAGGACTTTCATTCTGCGTTAGAAATTCTACATAAATTAAAATCTTTGTCAAATATTAATATGAAGGGAGGTAGCAGAGGATGCACAATATACAGTTACCTCTCTGTACATTTTCCTTCAAGGTATCTGTAACAGAAAGCTTAGTCTGTCCTGCTTAATAATTGGTAGTACAGGTTTGAATGGTCACAATCTTGGCAAGACCTTAATAGTCAAAATTATTAACAATTACCTCTAGGGGCAAGTCTATGTTACTGTGTTATGACAAAATTATTATCATGAGGGAAAACAAGTGGAGCCAGCCATCATTAAAAATGCCCCAACCACTGCTTCTCAGTATAGAAAGACTAAACTATGTAGTGTTTATCATACAGCAAATCCCATCTCTGTCCTCTGAAATTCCCCTTAGTTTCATTCATTAGAAGAGGATTTTTAAAAAGAAGACTTAAAGAGCACCTTACAGCAGCATTCAGCTTTCCTATGAAATACTGAGCATCTTAAATATTATGTACAATTATTTTGTAGTCACCTAGATACTGGCTTCAGAGTTTGTGGAACTGGAGAGAAAAATAACCCACTCAAAACTATTCCAAAAGTTGTCTTTTGGAAGAATAGCAGGTATCCAAGTTAAAAATAGGAGGGTCAGTTTGTTGCTTTGTGGTCTTTTCAAAATTTAAATCATTTTGCTCCCTGTCTACATGAGAACCTCAGTCACCACTCCTGAGTGGAGGTGGGCAGAGGCTCTGGGCCCTGCTCCTCCGGCTTCTCAGCAGCGGCTTTCTTGTTGCTACAGCCAGGCTTGAACAGATGTGTATCAATGAGGACTTCCCCAAAACGGCCTTTATAGATGATCCCATAACATATTTTCTGTCTTTTCCAGTATGTGAGATCTAAAAAGGAAAAAAACAGTGTTCTATTAGAACCAGAAGCCATCTCTGTATCTGAGCCATCATCTGACTGGTTACTATAACAAGGAGATTGAGCTGGGGAGGCACTTGAGGTAGCACTGTGAGCATCAGAATTATGATGTTTAAATTCCTTCTGCAGGTTACTGATCTGGTTACTTTTTTTAAAAAAACAGCAGAAAGTTTTTATTTTATTAAATCATAGCTGTGTACATTAATACTATCATGGGGGTACTTTTTATCCTCTTTCCAGAGTTTTCAATTTCTTTGGTTTCAATGTGGTCTTTAGACTGGATCCCTGCCCTTGCATCTACCACATTATTCCAATTTTTTTTTTTTTTTTTGATCCTGCTGGCAACTTCTTCCATCCTTTCACAAGCAGGACACAGGCATTGCAGATGTTTCCCAAACAAGTTTCATGCAACCCAAAACAGCTCTGGAAGTCCTTTCCGTAGCCTTTACTGTCAGTGAATCAAGAACTGGAGGACTTAGCTCTGCTGGTACAGCAGCCCTGTATACTTTGGTACATCTTTGGCTTGTGAAAACCAAAATCTTTTCTTCCGGGCATGTCTACCAAAAGCAGCTGTTGCACGCGCAATAGCGTTGCTGAGGTGCGGAGTGTGTGCTAGGCCAACCCACTTCCCACTCCAGGCACTCCCTTCTTCCCTCAACTGCCTTGTCTAGAAAGATTGTCTCTGGCAGTTCTGCAGTCGCTGTCGCTACCGCTGGCCAGGATGGTGTAGATTCCACTTTCTTAATATCCTTTCAGATGTCTTCTGTGGCTGCAGGATTATCACCTTTTTTTGTTCCTGATGTTAGTAATTTGTGTATTATCTGTCAGTTTGCTTAAGATTATCGATTTTTACTGTTAAAAAAAAATACTGTTAAAAAAAAAAGATTATCGATTTTATTCTAAGTTACAGCTTTTAGTTTCATTGATTCCCCCCCATTTTCCCATTTTAAATCTTTCTGTTGTTATTTTTATTTCTGTTTACTTGCTTTATATTTAGTTATCTCTCCTTTTTTTATGTCTTAATCTAGAAGCTTAGGTTATTAAGACCATTCTTTTCTAATGTTAGCATTTTTAATGCTATAAATTTCCCTCTAAATAGTGCTTTGTCTGCCTTTAACAAATTGATCTTTTGTATTTTTATTTTTGTCCAGTTTAAAATATTTTCTAATTTTCCTTAAGATTTCTTCTTTGGCATTGAATATTTAGAAGTATGTTTATAAGTATTTGTAGACTTTCCAGTTCTTTTTCTGTTATTGATGTCAATCCAGTTTGATTCCATTATTGTCAGAAAAATAAAGTTTGTATTTTGTTCCTTTTGTAATTTGTTTTATAACTCAGGATATGGTCTATCATGTGCATGTTTCATGTATACTTGAAAAAGAATGTGTATTCTGTTATTTTTAGGCCAAGTATTTTATAAATCAATTAGATAAAGTTTGGTTGCTGATTTCCTGTCTTTGTTTTTAATTGATTACTGAAGAGTATTGAAGTCTCCAACTATAATTGTATATTTTATCTATTTCTCATTTCAGTTCTTCATCTGAAATTAATATAGCTACTACAGCTTTCTTTTGATTAATGTTTCTTTGTTCATTCATCCCTTTACTTTTAACCTACATATGACACATTAGAGTGGGTTTTTTGTAAATAGTGTACATAGTTGAGTTATAAAAATCCTTTCTGGCATATCCTGCCTTTATTTTGTGTGTTTAAAGAATTTAATGTGGCTGACGCAGTGGCTCGCACCCATAATCCTAGCACTCAGGGAGGTTGAGGTGGGTGGCTTGCTTAAGCTCAGGAGTTTGAGACTAGCCTGAGCAAAAGCAAGACCCCATCTCTACTAAAAGTAGAAAAATTGAGGCAAGAGGATCCCTTGAGCCCAAGTTGGAGGTTGCTATGAGCTATGACGCCACGGCACTCTACCTAGGGTGACAGCTTGAGAATATGTCTCCAAAAAAAATTCAATGTGTGGTTGATATATTGTTTGGATTTGTGTATTTTAGTTTTCCTTATCTTTCTTACTGTATCTCTTTGTATAGTTTCTTTTTAGTGCTTGCTCTAAGAATTATAACACACTTATTTAACATTCTACTGAGAATTAAAATTTTGCCACATCAAATGGAATACAGAAGACACACCATCACTTAGTTTCTTCTGTCCATTCCCTTTTTGTTCTATTTCTATATTGTGTCTACATATGTTGATTACCCCTCAGACAGTGTTAAAATTTTGGCTTTTATTCATCAATTATATTTTAAAGAGCTCAAAAGTAGAAGAGTAGGCTTCCATATTTACCCAGACATTTACTAGTTCTGTTCATCTTGCTACATTCCTGAAGTCCAAGTTTCCTTCTGGTATCATTGGAAGAATTTCCTTCAGCAATTCTTTTAGAGTAGATCTGGTGAGAAATTCTTAGTTTTCCTTCATCTGAGAATGAAGGAAATTTCACCTTCATTTCACCTAGATTTTTTTCTTTGTCAATAGCTTTCAGAAATGACATTTCTGGGTATGTATTTATTTGGGTTTTCTTTGGAGCCCAATGAGCCTCTTTATTCTGTAGGTTTATGTTTTTCCAAATTTGAGAAATTATTAACTGTTCCTTCTTCAAATAACTTTTCTGTGCTGTACTTTTTCTTCTCTTCTCTTTGACATTTTCTTATAGGGTCTTGAGGCTCTCTTCTTCTTTTTTTTTTTTTTTGTTCCAATCATTTTTCTTCTTACTGTCCAGATTAGATCATGTTTATTGATCTATCTTGATGTTCACTGGCTCTTTCTTATCTCCATTCTACTACTGATTCCTCCTAGTGTATTTTTTATTTCACATACTGTATATTTTAATTCTAAAATTCCTTTTGGTTCTTCTTAATATCCCTAGTTATTTGATAAGACTTTCTCTTTTTCCATTCTTTTAAAGAATGTATTCACCCTTACTTCTTTTTCCTTTTTTCTTTTTTAATCTTTTCTTGCCATCAATAGCAGAACACTCTTACTTCTTAGAGCATTATTTTTTATGAGACAGAGTGAAACTCTGTTGCTGTTAGTAGAGTGCCCTGGTGTCATAGCTCACAGCAATCTCAAACTCTTGGGCTCAAGCAATTCTCTTGCCTCTTGAGTAGCTGAGACTACTGGCACCCACCACAGTGCCTGGCTATTTTTAGAGACAGTGTCTTGCTCTTGCTCAAACTGGTCTTGAACCCATGAGCTCAGGCAGTCCACCAGCCTTGGCCTCCCAGAATGCTAGGATTACAGGTATGAGCCACTGGCCTATTAGAGCATTTTTATAATGGCTGCCTTAAGAACTCTGTTACTAATTCCAACATCAATGGCATCTGAGCATGGGCATCTGATGGATGTCTTTCTCAGAGGAGTTGAAATTTTCTTGCTACTTTGAATGATGAATAATTTTAGATTATATGCTTAGCAGTTGGGGTTGTTTTTAATATTTCAATACATGCAATTCTGAGTTTTGTTTAACTCTGCTGGTACAGTAGTATTTCAAATTTTGCTCTTCTTGCCCCCTCTGCCTCTATCATTTACTTTTCAGTCCAGGTTTTATAGGTATATTCAGTAGGACAAACCTTGCTGTAGGATAAACCATATTACCTTGAACCAGAACCTGTCCAATAGACAAAATTAACAAATTAGGCCCAGCATTTTTAAAAATTATGGCTGTAACTTTTATGTGACTAGTCTTATTAATTTTGACTGCTCTGTCACATTTATCATCACTGAACATTCTCTTATTTGTCACTGCTATCTACCTGGTCCCTTGGCTGTATTAAACTTGTGTCCCTGTCCTCTCTGTTCCATTTCCCATCCTGCCCATTGATTGGTCATTTCCCTGGTGTCTTCTTTCAACTGAGACAAGGTTGGAATTTTCCAAAAGGAACTTTTCTGGGAAATGTGGGATGATACATGCAACTGTATTGCTTTTGGGAATAATGACAATTCCAGCTCAGAAGAGCATTGCCCCATCTGGAAAGCCCTTACATGTCCTTATCTCATGTGATCCTTGAGTTGCGCTTTAGAGGCAGACCTAGCTTATCGACCTGACCATAATTGAGGCAACAGGGTTTTTAGATGTTTGATGTGATCTTCTTAAGGTCACTTAGTTCTGCAGAATCAGAGCCAGGACCAGGTAGCTTTCCTGGACACAAATCCAATGTGCTTACCACAGTTTTGTTTATGTTTTGGGTTGACAACTAGTGATTTAATGATTTGTGATTCACCTAACCCAATTTATAAAACATTGGCCCTGTGCATTTTCCAGGGCCTGAAGCAACCTGAGGAAAAGAAGTTTGCCACAAGATCTTTGGATCTTAGCTTTAGTGAAGTGTAGGCAGCACCCACAATCTGGTAGTGTTCCTCCAAGTATATAATTAGTTTCTATTTCCATGAACTTTTGTTAAATACCTAGTGTATTTCTGGCATAGCCCAAGCAAGCCTAAGAGGTAGAAGGATAAACCAGCCCCTGTGGGTCCAGGTGTCATCTGGATCTTTCTGGTCCTCAAGGGGCTTTCCAGAAGGGTTTGGGGAGAAGTATCTGAGCTTACAGAGGTCTTCTTTCCCTACAGTCCTCCGGGCCTCATATGAACAAGAGAAAGACGCTCTTACCCACTCCTTCCAAGAGGCCAATGCTGCCCTCCAGGTGAGAGGAATGGGCCAAGTCAGTGTCTGGTAAGGGTAGGGAAGGACCAGCAGGAGAGCAGCACGGCGCCCCCGAACAGCCCAAACCGCCCAAACCATGGTCTCTACCTAGGTATGAGGGATGGAAGTGACGGTCTTTGTGTATCCAAGCCCCTGGATTTGTTGACTAGGCTGTTAGCTCAGAAGGACATGTTTGGAAATCAGGGCTCACTTATTTCTCCAAGGACTGTTCTGAGATCTTGGAGATGGCATGGGCCAGGTGCCACAGTGTGATGAGACTGGTGGGCACATACACAGAGGCCTGTGAAAGTATGAAAGGAGGTATCTAGCTCAACTTGGCTGTTCAAGGAAGATACCCTAGAGAGTGTGAGATCTAAGCTGGAACCTGAAGGGTGGGTTAGAATTCCTTAGGTGGAGAAGGGTAGGAAGGGTGTCCTGAGCAGGGAAAAGAAAGGCAATCTGGCTCAGCGCCCATTGCTCAGTGGTTACAGTGCCAGCCACATACACCAGGGCTTATGGGTTTGAACCCAGCCCATGCCTGCTAAACAACAATGACAACTACAACAACAACAAAAACAAAAACAAAACAAAACAGCCAGCCATTGTAGCAGGTGCCTGTAGCCCCAGCTACTTGGGAGGCTGAGGCAAGACAATCACTTGAGCCTAAGAGTTTGAGGTTGCTGTGAGCTGTGATGCCATGGTACTCTACTGAGGATGACATAATGAGACTGTGTCTCAAAAGAAAAAAAAGGCAATTTATTCAAAAGCATGGAAGAAAGGAGAAAAAATGTGCAATACCTGGCAAACTGAAAGAAATTCAAGATGTCTGGGGTATACAAATGGGAGAGAGGGCTAAGGCTGGAGAGGTGGGCATAGGGCCTAAGATAGGATCCCATGAGCTATATGATGGAGTTGTACTCTATCCTAAAGGTGTAAAGGTCAGGATTTAAGTAGAATAAATTCTTGGCAGGGGAAAGGGTTTGGAGACAAGAATGCAGTTTGCATTTTTGGGAGTAATGTGATATTTGGCTGCAGGAGAAGATGTATGCAGGGGGGCAGTGAGAGTAAGACTGGAAGAATTGGCTCAGCGCCTGTGGCTCAATCGGCTAAGGCGCCAGCCACGTACACCTAAGGTGGCGGGTTCGAATCCCCATCCCGGGCCCGCCAAACAACAATGATGGCTGCAACCAAAAAATGGCCGGGCGTTGTGGCGGGCGCCTGT
>CAUYQV010028714.1:0-10557 GCA_963574575.1 Galagoides demidoff | reverse complement strand
TGGGCAGCTTTCAGCAGGGCTGTCACTGCTTTTTGTCAGGATGCCAAAATCCTGCCGTAGGGCCCCAGATTTGATGTACGAAACAGTAGAAAAATTTTGATGAGATTGTCAGGAGACATAAATTGGACGGGCTTGGGTCTTGTGACCTTTGCTGAACCAAGTGTTATATTGAGAAGGGAAGTGGGGGAGATGCTGGTTAGTCAGAGCTGAGTCACTTTCCCACCCCTGCACTGGGAGTGGGGACGACACCAGGACATCCAAACCACAAGCCCCTCGAATTCCAAAGAAAATATGGCCATGGATCCAAGGTGGGGGAAGGGTGTTAGGCAGACACCAATAAGAAATCCCACTTACAGCTGGGCTGGGGCTGTTAGGTGTTTGGTGCTGATGGCAGTAGGGACTCCTGAGTTTTGATGATTTGTGATTCAGAATATCGTGGACAAAAAGAAGTAGTGACTGACACTCAGCCCATGAATGCCATTTTGAGGAGGAAACACTGAACTTGCTGTTGATCAAGAAGCTTTTTGTCTCCTATTAGGATTGGAGACATGTTTCCTACATAGAGATTGAGGGTCTCCAATGTGACTAAAAAATGTCAGTGATTTAAGGCTTTTCTGTGTGTGGGCACCACTTGGAGGACTTGTTGTATCAAGATGGACATGCTCACCCCAAGTTTCTGATTCAGTAGAGGTGAGGTTCAAGAATTTACATTTTTGCCAAGCATTGTGGTTCGCACCTAGCATTTTGGGAGTCTGATACGGGAGGATTGCATGAGGCCAGGTGTTTGAGACAAACCTGGGCAACATAGGGAGACCCTATCTCTAGAAAAAAAGAAAAACCTGCATTTCTAATACGCTCCTAAATGACACTGATGCTGCTATCCTAGGGCCCACACGTTTAGTCCTACTGATTTAAGGTTAATGACTTAAATACTCCTTTTACAAGAAAAGAAGAAGGAAAGGAAGGAAGTCAGGCAAGGATTCAATAAATACATTAAAAGATGTTCAGACTTCATGAATAACCAATGTATTCAGATAATCATTGGTGGTGGCTTGTGATTTCCACCCATTAGCAAAGTTTTAAAAGGTAGATTGAACTCAGTATTGATTTAAGTTTTGGGAAAAGGCTGTATCATGCCATGTTGTTTAAAAATGTGAATTAGTTCAACCTTTCTGGCAGACAGTTTGGCTATATGTTTCAAAATATAAAATGTGTTTTTGATACTAAAGGCCCACTTCTGGGATTCTACTCTAAGAAATCCTATGTGTGAAAAGATGCACACGCACAGGGTTATTCCTCACGATTGCATTTATAATGAGAAACAGGGTGGACCCATTAAATAGTCCTCATGGGGAGCAAGCTAGGGAAATTATGTACAGACACACAGAGGCATGTTATGCGGCTAAAAGGAGGAGATCGGAACACTTGGTCTCTGCAGGGAAGCAGATCCCAATGGGGTTGGGGGGTCTTGGCTGTACATCCTGGTTCCCTCTTCCTCCTCTAGGGAGAATAAGAATGATGTAATTAAAAGCAGGTGTGAATAAGTACTCACCTCTAGCAGAGGATGACATGTATATTTAAATCTTATTTGTGTACAAGTATTTACCTACCCATCCATCTAGCCTTCCATCCATCCCCACTTTTGTGTGCATGTAACAAACTGATTTGTACTGTTCTGTTTCTTGTCATCAAATATTATGGAGCAGACAGACAAGGTAGATAAGGTGCTTTTTGTTCACGTAACTTACATCCACTAGGGAAAGGCAGGTTATAAGTAGAAAAATATAGGTGATTTGATTCTAGATGTAAAAAGTGCTTTGCAAAAGATAAAAATAGGGCATATTGCTTACTAGTATTTTAACAGTGGCTGTTTATCAAAGGCAAGACTAAGGGTAAGTTTTCCTTTCTTCCTTGCACTTTTCTATGTTGTCAAAGTTTCCCTTTTTCCAAGACAGTTGTCGCTGAGCCTGCGCACTGGCCCTGGCGACTCTTCCTTCATCAGCCTGAGCACTCACCCCTTCCTCTCACCACATTGCCTCAGCTGCACTTGTGTCAAATGGAGGCTCCTTCCCTCCATGAGGACGGGAACCGGGGTCTGTTTTGTTCAACACAGTGTTTAGCAGAAGTTGGCCAAGGTTGATCATTTGTGAAATTTGTAGAATGAATGAATGAGTGTACAGATCTATTATTTTGCCTTAAACAATAAAGGTATTTAAAAATACATTTAACAGCCTACATCTGTAGCTCAGCAGTTAGGGCGCCGACCACATACACGGGGCTGGCACGTTTGAACCGTCCCGGGCCTGCTAAATAACAATGACAACTACAACAACAAATAGCTGGGCGTTGTGATGGGCACCTGTAGTCCTAGCTGCTTGGGAGGCTGAGGCAAGAGAATCCCTTAAGTCCTAGAGTTTGAGGTTACTGTGAGCCATGATGCCACGGCACTCTACTGAGGGCAACAAAGTGAGACGCTGTCTCAAATAAATAAATAAAAACACATTTAAAACAAGGAATATTATTTGTATACAAAATAATTATTTGAGGCAGCACCTGTGGCTCAAGGAGTAGGGCGCTGGCCCCATATGCCAGAGGTGGTGGGTTCAAACCCAGCCCCGGCCAAAAACCGCAAAAAAAAAAAAAAAAAAATTATTTGCTTTATAAAATAATTCATGTGACCTTTTAAAATGAGATGAACTGGGGGACCGGGTGACCCATCTCTATCACACACATCGAGTGTACAGACCCTTTAGAGTAGGGTAGGAGGTCCAGCATTCATACCTTCTCCCCCCCAGAGGTAAGAATCCTAGTACTGCAAACTTCAGTGCCTGAGTAATACTTGGACAGTCCTTACTGTTTCTGGGATTCATCTGCTCATCTGAAAATGAGGATATTGGACCCAGTGATATTTGGCAAAGGTCGTTTCCAGCTAAAAATTCCTGTGGTTCTATGAGATGTGAGATGGATGCTTAGATCAGGAGTCAGTAATTGTAACAGAATACCAAAGATGGGTGGTTTATGAACAACAGAAATTCATTTCTTGTAGTTGTAGAGGATGTGGGGAGCAAGATTACAGCATCAGAAGACCTGGTGTCTGGTGAAGGATGACTTTCCCAGGCCACAGACAGAATTCCTCTTGTGTCCTCATGTGGTGGGAGGAGGGGAGAGAGCTCTCTAGGGTCCCTTTTGTAAGGGCACTAGTCCCATTCAGAGCCCTCATTATCTAATTACCTCCCAAAGGCTCCCACCCCCTAATACTCCCACATTGGAGAATAGATTTCAACATATACATTTGGGGGGATATAAACATTCAGTCTGTAGCAGTGATTATCTTATGTTCGGAAAATAATTTAAAACAAATACAACAGAACCTCCATAGATGACCATCTCCCTACAGTGACCACCTCCTTAAGTTGACCTAATTTACATAGACCAGACATCCACCACATGTAGGTATCAATACAGTAGGCCTACTTCTTTATGTGACCACCTCTGTAGTTGACCAGTTTGTTATAGTCCCTTAGGTGGTCAGCCACAGAGGTTCTGTTGTATATTCTACTCTGTAGCTATCTGTGTCCTGGCCAGAGGAAGTGAGAAATATATGATATGGCTATATCATATATGGTGAGGTACCTGAAAGACCAGTAAGGCTGACCTTGTTCTTGCTTACCATTGTAAGATAATATAGCAAAATAATTTGACTAATTATGAGTCCACAAGAAAACAGTTTCTAAAAAAAATATTTTGTGGGTAAATGCTAGAAATCATCACTAATACCAGTTAATGTTAAAACCAAAGAACAAAATATTAATTCATGTATAGAATTTGGATCAGTTATTATTTTATCCTTAGAATTGAGCAAATACTCATATGTATTATATAGTATTTCTGGATTTATAAAATCCTATTACTTCAAGGAAATCTCCCCGAAGAAGATAATGATCTTCATACTATATCTAAATTCTACCTGGAAAACTAGACCTTTGTAGGAACTTAAAAATATTGGTTCTCTGTCCCCTGAAGCCTTCTTGTCCACACCAGTCATCTTTAAAGATGCAATTGTGGCTGGGTGCAGTGGCTCACGTCTGTCACCCCAGCACTTTGGGAGGCTGAGGTGAGAGGATTGCTGGAGCCCAAATGTTGGGTTATGATCACATCACTGCACTCCAACAAGAATGATAGAGCAAAATTCTGTATCCAAAAATAACAAAACAAAAACCAAAAACAAAATAAAGAAGTAATTGTTTTGTTTACAGAGAGGCAGTATTATAACTGAAGTCATTACAGCAGAAGGAAGGATGGTCCTGTTTTTAGGATAATTAGGGCATCATTTATATGGCAGGCTTGAGTCTCTTTATTAGGGAGTTTTCTGTCCTGAGGAAAAAGGCACCATTGAGATACAGGTTGAGTATCTCAAACCCAAATGCATGGGACCAGAAGCATTTCAGATTTCAGGCTTTTTTCAGATGAGGGCGTACTTGCATATATACAACAAGGTATCTTGGGGATGGGACCCAAGTCTAAACATGAAATTCATTATGTTTCATATGCATCTTACATACATGGCCTGAATATAATTTTATACAGTACTTTTAATATTTTTGTGATAAAACAATGTTTTGACTATGACTGGTCACGTGAGGTCAGGTGCAGAATTTTCCACTGTGGTGACATGTTGGAACTCCAAAAGTTTCGAATTTCGGAGTATTTCAGATTTTCACATTAGGGATGTTCAATCTGTATAAAATGAATTTTGGAAGGACGATTAGTTTAATCCTGTTTATAAGGATGTGGCCTGAAATTTAAGGGAGGTTTTTCTTGTAACTTCATGGAAGGGAGTTGAGAAGCTGGAATGCCCCAAAGGAGGCTAGTATGACAAAGAGATCACTGACCCAGCAGTGCAAAGAAGATGGCCTTTAATTTCCCTGCACAAAACAGTCCCCAGGCAGCTATTAGCGATTAGTCCTGGGAAGCAGGCTGCTCTGCTCTGAAGGTCAGCCTGGTGTGGCTTCTGTCCATGCTATTGTTGCACCCTGACCCCAGTGTGTCCTCCACACGACAGAAGCTGGTTCACCTTCAGCCAGGAGATGGAGGACATTGCCCCAAATCTGCACTTGCCCCTTGCACTCATACATTCCACAGGTCAGAACTGAGTCACGAGTAAGGTGACCAGATTTTAACATTGGTAAAGCAGGATACCATTGACCAGGGTGTGTGTGTGTGTGTGTGTGTGTGTGTGTGTGTTCTTAATTAAAAATTTGGCCTATATGGAGCAACAAAAATTTCCATAGAATGCAAAAATAGTATTGTAATATATATTTTTTAACTTCAACAGAAGTACAATATACAAATATAATACATTAAAAAAATATGTATAGTATTATTTTATTCTTTGGCATATTTCTCATTTGAGTGAATTTTTTTTTAGTAGATTGCTGTTGTTGTTTAAAAGGTCATGAAATTTTTCACAAGAATTTGTTAAATTATATTTCATACATAAAATGGCTTTCAAAGTCTCAACACTTCATTGTGATTTTTCTGATGTCCACACTTTATTTGCTGTAGAAAAAACAAATTCAGTCGGAGCATTAGTTCCTGGTAAGGATAGCACATATCCCACAATTTTTAGTGCATTATTGTATAGAACATGGTTTGTTTCAAAATGATGAAATATTTCTAACTATTTGTTCTCTATTGTGATTTTTGCTGATGCCCAAGATTTAACCTTTTCCTTATCAATATATTTTTTTAATAATGATACCTTGTAAGTCGTAAGTGTCACGTTCAAGGCCGGCACTAGACTTTTTGCCGCCACTATAAAATATAAATAATATGAGTACTGTCTGCTAAATTCATGAAATAAATAAATAAATTACTTACCTAAATTATCTGAATAGCTGATTTGTTGACATCACTTGTTTAGCTAGCAATAGCATGCAGTATGATGCAGTATGATGTGTATCGTCTGAAAGACAGTTACAAAATGTTTTCGTGGTTGCCAATGCCAAAAAATGCCATTGTTCATTAAGTCCAAACAATGGTGGTCGAATTCTAACAACTGATCAACAATGCAAACTTTGATAAGCAGTTCTCGATAATCAGTTCTCAACAATTATTTGTTATTATTAAAGTTTAACATCATAAAATTAACAAAAATATTATAAAACTCATATTCTGGTGAAATAGCCACATGGCAGCCGAAAACCATATATTCTCTTCCCATTCTTCCACCGTTCCCTAGCTTGTCGTACATTCTTTCCAAAAATTGGGACTTTTTTTTAATGCATTGGACACAGGATAAATTGTTAAAAATTGGGACTGTCCCACCAAAAGCGGGACGTCTGGTCACCTTAGATGAGGACACACAAGCTACCAAGAAGGCCGGAAAATGTATCTTCTAGCTGGGTGGCCATGTGCTCAGTAAAAATTCAGAGGGTTCTTTTTCTGGAAGAAATAAATAATGGATGCCGTGATGGGGAGGAGTAGGGGAATTAGACTCTACTGTAGTGGTCTTGGGGAAATTCAAAGGTTAAGGGTGCTGGTTGGGTGCTGTGGCTCATGCTTATAATACTAGCACTTTGGGAGGCTGAGGTAGGAGTATCACTTGACTCTGGTAGTTTGAGATCAGCCTGAGCAAGTGTGAGACCCCATCTCTACTAAAAGTAGAAAAATTAGCCAGGTGTGGTGGTATGTACCTGTAGCCCCAGCTACTCAGGAGGCTGAGGCAGCAGGATCACTGGTGTTTAGGAGTTTGAGGACTCAGTAAGCTATGATGATGGCACTGTACTCTAGCCCCTGTGAGAAATTGAGACTCTATCTCAGAAAAAGGAAAAACAGCAGCGCCTGTGGCTCAGTGAGTAGGGTGCCAGCCCCATATACTGAGGGTGGCGGGTTCGAACCCAGCCCCAGACAGCTAAAAACAGCAGTGGCAACTGCAACAAAAAAATAGCCGGGCATTGTGGTGGGCGCCTGTGGTCCCAGCTACTTGGGAGGCTGAGGCAAAAGAATCACTTGAGCCCAGGAGTTGGAGGTTGCTGTGAGTTGTGACTTCGTGGCACTCTACCGAGGGCGACAAAATGAGACTCTGTATCAAAAAAACAAACAAACATAGGGTAAAGGTGCTGAAAGTCTATAATACTGAAGAAACATTATAATTTTTCTTTTCTTTTTTATTTTAATTTAAATTGCATGTGTGGGGAAAAAAATTGTGTGTATGTTTACAACCAGTACAGAAGGACTAGAGCCATGAGTTCTATTTCACAATCCATGTGGACGATACCCTTGACAGTTTTATCAAGTTTCTAGCAGTCAAATTTTTTTGTTTCCTCTAAGCAGAGAGAGGTCAGTGTGACCCCCTACTCCTTCCATAAATCAATACTTTCACTTACCAGCTGGCCCACTCCTGAGCCACACGGATCTCTTTTGCCCTCTGGGCAGAGTCAAATTTACCCTGAAGCTAAAGCTGAGACTTCAGGCCCCCTCCTACATCCCTGCTGTGGCTCTAGCACTGTGTTCATGGGGTTCTTTTGCATTTTTTTCTTTTTTTTAGAGCTCTCCAAATTCTTAAGCTTCCTGCTTCACAAAATCAGGCCTTGGGAACCTCATCAAACCCCACTAAAATTCCTACTTTTTCCCAGACAGCCAAAGGTTACCTAGTGATCCATTTTACCTTGACCACATAGTTTTCTTGGAAGAAAACACCCTGATGGGAAATATTCCAAAAGAGAGAGTACCCCAAAGAGAGAGATCTTGGGATTAATCCTTTTGCGAGGCATGGTGGCTCATGCCTGTAATGCTAGCACTTGGGGAGGCCAAGACAGGTGGATTGCTTTGAGCTCAGGATTTTGAGACCAGCTGAGCAAGAGTGAGACCCCTCCCACCCCCAGGTATGGTAATACATGCCTGTAATCCTAGCTACTCAGGAGGCTGAGAAGGCAGGAGGATCACTTGAACTCAGGAATCTGAAGTTACAATAATCAATGACGATGCCACTGTACTCTAGCCTGAGCATTGGAACCAGACCCTGTCTTAAAAAATATATATATATAAAGGAAATTAACCTTTTATGTTGCCCACATAAAGTACACCTTTTATGCTCAGATCCAATTTTGTGTGCCTTTGAGGACTCTCATTCATCTCAGTAGGAGTCCCCAGGAAAATCTGATTTTTATGGTACCTTGGCTCATTGCAAATGCCTCCCTGCAATGAGGGTTTCACGCTTTGGTCACTAGGCAGTGGCTCAGGAGAAACCCACAGGCTGCCCAACACCTGTGTCTCTCTTGGGATTCAGGGAAGAGCACCCTGCCTGCAGGAGTAAGCACTGTCATGCTTCCTCTCCTCCTTGTCCCACCCTCTGGGTGTCATCAAAGCTTGCCGCTGCTTATGTTAATTTCTGACAGGTCTGGGTCTTCTGTGTAAGGACCTCCGTGGCCAGAACTTCCTTGTCACTAAAGAATCTGCCATTCGTTCTGCTTTCAGATTTGAAAAATTAATCTTTAATCAGCCTAAAACCTTGTTCCTGGAGTGGAGTTTGATTATATATGGGGAAGAGGAGGAGGAGAGGCTGATACAAACATGGACAAAACTCAGATTGTGCATGTAATTTCAGGGAGGGCAGGACATTCTGATACCCTTGCTTGCTAAGCCCAGATCACCTTCTGCTCTAGAGATTGAAAATGTAGTTCATTTAACCTGTTAGTTAAACAAAAAAAGAGCCATAACAATACTTTCCTCATGAGAATATGGAGGTAAGGGAGTGGAGATTAAATGAGAAAATTCATATAAAGTGGTTAGCCCAGTGTCTGACACAGAGTAAGCAAGAATAATTGTTCACTTTTCTGTTGGGGGTTGAGTAATCTTACTGGTTTCCATGAATTCTTTATGTGGTAATAACACTAAAAACCTTTGCTTTTTCCCAGCCTGTCATGGAAGGATCATAGTTAGAAGCTTTTTTAAATGTAGCCAAATCTACATTCTGTATTTTGTGTGTGATTTATTAATTACTTCCAGATTGAGCCATCGTCCTTCCTACAGAGCTGACAGATTCTGTTGCTTCTAGATGGTTCTCTCACAGTGGTGTGATCCTTATTCTTCAGCCATCTGATCCATCTGGAATTTATCTTGGTATACGCTCTGAGGTGAGAGTTTGACTTGATCTTTTTTTTCCTGTTGCTGACCAATTATTCTTCATCCATTTATTAAGTGATCTTCCCTTTCTCTCTATATTGTAACATCATCTTTGTCATATAATAAATTTCCACATCTTATAGGATCTTTTTCTTGGCTCCTTGTTCTGTTTTACAGAATAAGTATCTGCCTATTTTTGCATACATCTGTTTTTAATATCTTCTAGGACTAATCCCCTTCTAAACTCTTTTTTTAAATTTCTGAATCTTTTATTATTATTATTAAGTCTTTCGTACATAGATCATAAATACATTTATGCCATTATATGATTCAATGTGATGATTTTTGTACAAACTGGAATGTTTACATCCTATTAAACATCATAGCCTTCACCACTTTTACCCTATTATAGGATTAAGACAGTTATGCTCTACACCTGATCTATCTAACTTGTACTTGCAATATGCTCCATAGGTGTGGTCCCCTCACCAGCCCTCACTCTATCGACCCACCCCCCCTTCCCCTCTCACTTCCCTTTCCTCCTTCATCCTAGACTATAGTTGAGTTTCATTTTTCATATGCAAGTGTGAGTGATTGTACATTGGTTGCACAGTAGAACTGAGTATATTGGATATTTATTTTCCATTCCTGAGATACTTTACTAAGAAGAATATTTTCCAGCTCCATCCATGTAAACATAAAAGAGGTAAAGTCTTCATTTTTTTTAATGCTGCATAGTATTCCATGGTATACATATACCACAATTTATTAATCCATTCATGTGTTGATGAGCACTTGGGCTTCTTCCATGACTTGGCAATTATGAATTGAGCTGCAGTAAACAATCTGGTGCAAATATCTTTATTGCCAAATGATTTTTGGTCCGTTGTATACACACCTAGAAGAGGAATTGCAGGATCAAACGGGAGGTCTATATTTAGATCCCTGAGTGTTCTCTAAACTTCCTTCCAAAAGGGACATACTAGCTTGCATTCCCACCAGCAGTGTAGAAGTGTTCCCTTTTCTCCACATCCACGCCAACATCTGTAGTTTTGGGAGTTTGTGATGTGGGCTATTCTTACTGGAGTCAGATGGTATCTCAGAATAGTTTTGGTTTGCATTTCTCTGATGATTAATGATGATGAGCATTTTTTCATGTGTCTGTAGACTATGCGCCTATCTTCTTCATAGAAGCGTCTGTTCATGTCTCTTGACCACAATGAATTAGGATCACATTTTTTTTTTTTTTTTTTTTTTTTTTTTTAGTAATTATTTTGAGTTATCTGTGGATTCTGTTTATTAGACATTTTTCAAAAATATAAATTGAAGAAATCCTAATCCATTATGAGGGGTGTCTATTTGATTTACTTAGTGTGTTCTTGGCAATGCAGAAACTTTTAAATTTGATCAGATCCCAGTAATGTATTTTTG
>CAUYQV010028712.1:0-16781 GCA_963574575.1 Galagoides demidoff | reverse complement strand
AAATGTAGAATATAAATGTCTTAACACAATAACCAAGAAAATGCCATGAAGGCTATGTTAACCATTTTGATGAAAATATTTCAAATTGTGTATAAAACAAGCACACTGTACCCTATGACCTCATTAAGGTACACAGCTATGATTTAATTGAAAAAAAAAAAAGAAGCATAAACCCACCAATTTGGACTATACATGAAGCATTTCTTTGGATAAAATTCAGTCTAGGGTCTGCGTGGTGATTTCTGCCCTGCTTCCTTCTCAGCACAATTATGAAGAGAGCTTTTAATGCTGCCCACAATTGCGGATGAACATCAACTTGCTGTTAGGTTAGCCGCACACTGAGCTAAGTTAGGAGCCAGGAGGGAGTTGTTTTTATGGCACTCAAAGTAGCACAAAATGTGATTTTTCTCTGGAGACTTTTAAGAATTAGAGGGAATTAGTCATATTTCCAATATAGGGATTTCAACAGTTGTGAAGTTATGAAGAAGACCTGACTCAACAATTTTAATATTGCAATATGTCACCTAGCTGTCTTTTTACTCAAAATTACATGATTTGGAAGACAGTGAATTTAAAAAGAACCCAACCAAGGTTGGAAAGAAAAGGGAGATATGCAGACAAAGTAAGGGAAAAATATAAAATCACTAAACATTTATAGAACTGAGTTTAACAATTCTGGGCTCATTCAATACAGTTTTTATCTTAAATAGCACATTGAAAAGGCATGTTTATCCTCTCAGTGAATTCTATGTTAGAAATGCACCATTTAAACAGTGGGGTTTTTTTAAACCTACAATATGGAATCTGAACTGGATTTAATATGTTGCTAAATAGTCAAATGGGTCACTCTTTCAAGCTCCCTTTTGGTAGGTTAAAAAAAGATGAGTGGACTTTCAGGACAAAGATGAGTAAGCCAATTCAAGCCCACCTTTATACTGTATTTTTCCAGCCTCTTCATTAAGGCTACTCCTCATTAACTACTCTAAATGAGGTGCAAATAATGATTAGGTCCTGTCCTTTATATGTGAAAATTAGTCCTAAGCGCATGACTCAGTTATTTTCTAGCAGTAGTGAAGGGCTTGAACTATTTCAAACATACTCTCTAGGTTTTTCCTTGTTCTCAAAAGCATATGATGGCTTCCAAGATGACTAGCCAGGGTGAGAAGGAAGTTAGAAGACTCCAAAAGAGATTGTTCTAATGAGCTTGGACTCATTAACATGGTGTGATAATTAGGTAACCTAGCTAGGACAAATGCAAGACTGGGCAAATTTGAAGAGATATAAATAACTCCATAAAATGTTAAATGCAAAGCTAGAAGTGATATTATCCCTTATGGAGCCAAGGGAATCACTGAAGAGGATAAGCACTCCACTTGTAACCAGAGACTTTAAGGAAAAGAGGGTGGGTGTTATGGTAAAGCAATTATTGCCACCTACAACTTGCTCAACACTTATTCGAGACAAATAGAAAAAGGGCATTTAATTTGTCAAAGAAGTTGATTCCAATATGTTCATTTCAAAAATTATTCATTCACTTTCAACAAAACAGTTCTTTCTAAATCAATCTATAAATTAAATGCCGTACAAATCAAAATTCTGGCATGATTTTGTATGAACTTGACAAATTCATCTGAAAATCTGTCTAAACAAAGCAAGGAAATTCGTCTATCCAGATACTAAGACACTACAAAGATGAAGCAATTTTTTAAAAAGTGGTCTTGGCATTAGACAAGACAAAGAGATCAATGGAACAGAATAAGAAGCCTAGAAACAAATCCAAATAGCATGAGAATTTGTTCTATGATGAACATAATAGTTTAAGGAGAGAATGAAAGATGACATTTTTTAGCAGTTGATGGTAGGAAAACTTCCCAATATAAAGAAAAATGTCTACCTCAAGGCATCTAAAAACAAATTTAAATTAATTAAAAATAGATACAAAACTTAAAACTATTAATATAAAGTAACTATAAAATGCTTTTAATATTGTGACATTAAGATGTACGAAAATTGTTATAGATAGGCTTCCAGAAACACAAAGTGAACCAAATGTTAACTACAACAAAATTGAAGATTTCTATTTAGTGTAGAATATCACAAACAAGGTTAACACAGTAGGCAACAGAAGACAAGAAGAGATAGGGAACATCTAAAATAAATTAGGGGGCGGCACCCATAGCTCAGTGGGTATGGCACTGGCCACATACACCAATGCTGGAGGGTTCAAACCTGGCCCAGGCCAACTAAAACAACAATGACAACTGTAATAACAAAAAAAATAGTTGGGTATTGTGATAAGCACCTGCAGTCCTAGCTACTTGGGAGGCTGAGGCAAAAGCATTACTTAAGCCTAAGAGTTGGAGGTTGCTGTGAGCAGAGCGGCAGCTTGAGACTCTGTCTTTAAAAAAAAAAAAAAAAGAAAGAAAGATAGAAAATTTAACCATGTGGATTAATTTTTCCTTAAGCTCACCTAAGAAGCCCCAGACCATTCCAGGAGAATTCCAGATGCTTCTAGAACTGAGTAGGAAGGGGCACACACAATGAGCATTTCTGGGCTTCCTCTCTATTCCCCTCAGCATTTGATACTATAATAACCCGCTGCACTTGCTGAGTATAAGCTGTTTTAGACCATGTGGGTAGCACTTCTCAGCTAGTAGCAATGCAGGGGCAGTTATTTGGTTTATGACAACGTCTGGCCCAGCACAGGACATAACCTGGTGCAGTCATCTTGAGAATATTGCAGGAGAAAGTAGAGCATAGGATTTAACACTGAAAATTAGAAGTTGATCCTACTTCTTAGACAAAATTGAGATTGACAAAATTGAGGTTTATCTACATAAACCCTTAAACAAAGATGTGGTTCTGAATCGAAATTAGGGAACTGGGGGAAAGAAAATGAAGTTGAGGATTTTGTCCTGTTTAATTTCTTAAAGGAAACTCTTCAAAAGGAAAAGAACATAAGAAAAAAAGATATACAGGCTCAGCCGTCTTCCTGTGCTGCTTTGGGCTGGTTGCTGGCAAGCACCAATTTGGCCACATATTTGTTTGAAAAGATAATTTCTGCATGTTCTAGAACTTCTGAAATAATTTACAACTTAAATGTGGTTTCAAGCCCCTGAACCACCTAATTTTTCACGTGCTGGTAAAACAAGAGTTTCTTGACAAGTCATTCTGGAATTAGAATTAAGGTTTCTATAAAGTGCTGACCTCAGATCATTTCTTCATTATTAGACTCCACCTGTTCTGCATGAAAAGGTGGTTAGTTAAAATAGATCACAGATCAGTTAATGGATCCCCTTGCAATGTATTTGCACAGAGCACCTTTCTGTGACAGCATCTCCCAACGGTTTGCTGCAGGTCTAAAATAAACACGTAATGGCTTTAGGTCATTTCAAAAACAAAAAGCAACATCCAAGGCCTCAGGCTTTTGCCTAAGGGTTACATATTTCAGCTATATGATGATCAGAAATTAGTCTCAAAAAGACTTCATGTAATGAATTCCTCAAGGTCACAGAATACAAGATTAGCACAAAAACAGCAATCATATTTCTAAATGCCAACAATAAAAGTGCAGAAACTGAAATTAAAAATACAATACCATGTACAGTTGTTCCAGAGAAAGGTAAATGTTTAGGTATGTACTTAATAAAATACCTGTAAGATTTGTATGCTTGAAATTACAAAATGCTGATGAATAAAACCAAAGATGATGTAATAAGGAGATACACAGTCTTCATGGACTGGATGACTCAGCATAGTAAAGTGCTTCTTCCCAAATTGGTCTCTATGGTTAATGCAATTCATATCAAAATACCAGAAAGAAGGGCAGCACCCATAGCTCAGTGGGTAGGGCACCAGCCACAAGCACCAGGGCTGGTGGGTTCAAACCCAGCCCGGGCCTGCTAAAAAAAAAAAAAATAGCCGGGCATTGTGGCGGGCGCCTATAGTCCCAGCTACTAGGGAGGCTGAGGCAAGAGAATCGCTTGAGCCCAAGATTTGGAGGTTGCTGCGAGCTGTGTGACACCACAGCACTCTACCGAGGGCAACAAAGTGAGACTTAGGCAGTGCCTGTGGCTCAGAGGAGTAAGGCGCCGCCCCATATGCCGGAGGTGGCGAGTTCAGCCCCAGCCCCAGCCAAAAACTTCAAAAAGAAAAATATATATATATATTTTTTTTCTTTCTGACATATATATATATACATGTATATCAGAAAGAAAATAAGCAAAGGCAATTAAACAAATGAACTCAACATGATAAATCACTAAGGAAATGAAAATTAAAGCTGTAATGCATGCCTATCAGAATAGCTTGAAAAAAATAGTAACAACATCAATGCTGGTGAGAATGTGAAGAATCCAAATGAGTATATAACTGAGGAAATCTGAATAAGATCAGTGGACCACATTAATGTCAATATTCTAGTTGTGATATCATACTATAGTTTTGCAAAATGCTACCATGAGAAAGGCTGGACTAAGTGATCTCTCTGTAATATTTCTTACAACCACAAGTGAATCTATTATGATTTCAAAGCAAATTTCAATGGGGGGAAAAAAATCACAATTTGAAATCAAGAGTTAACAAGGTTCCACACCAACAGAAATTTAAGAGCTAAAAAAAGTAAGTAACTAACTTCAAGATCTTTTAGAAAGATGGGACTAATTTGAGATATCATCTTATAGGTCTTTATGACAACTTTATATCTGAGGGGAGATTTATTTGGCATCTGGTTTAAAACTTTGGCCTGAATGTGATATGCTCCAGGAATTTTTTAAACTCTCTTTCTCTTGCTCTGAAAATGCAAACACAAACAAACCAACAACTCATCTCCCAAGAACATAAACCACTCGGTTCCATTTGGATATTCAGGCACAAATTAATAATTGTGACACTTCTGTATGTCACTTCTCCTATAAAGAGCATGAAAAAGCTTTGATGTTTCGATTTCTGACTGTAACTTCCTGCTGCATTCTCTCTAAATCTGACCATTTAGGGAGAAGTCTTCATTCTTCCCTGGTGAAATTGAGCTTGACATTAATTCTTTTCATATGTATTAATAGACCACCTACAACCATGTGCCCAGCACTGGGCTAGGTTGCCTTGGACCTGCCCTCTCCTCTCCCAACAAATGGACACATGCCTACACCCGGCAAGTGAGTTGACGGTTGAAGTGTTCTGAGTTTGTCTGGGGTGGATGCCTGAAGACTCAGATGTCTGAGTTCCCAAGAAAACTTTCTGTCCCTCCATATTGAGCATAAAATTGGCCAGTTGGACACCACAAGTGCATTGAACAAAAGCAGTAGTAATAATGATAGCAACTCACATCTGGTTCTTACCTTGTGTCAACCAACCACATGCTAAGCACATAGGCCATCTCATGGGTTCCCACACAGCAGAAATCACTTTGATTCTCATTCTACAGATGAGGAAGCTAAGACTTGGGAAGACAAGGCACCTGGCACACAGCCATAGGGCTAGAAATGAAAACTAGTAATTCTGAGCTCAGAGCCCAGACTCTTGATACGATGACAGTGCTATCTACAGGCTTTCTAAGAGAGCTTCTTACCCATCTGTTTATCTTTAAAAGTGCTTTATTTGGGGGTAGGTTCTAAATGACTATTTAATTTTAACAAATCCCAAATGATGTTGGGGATTCTCACTTGCCGATCAGCTGTGCCTCCTCTTAACACTCCCCTAAGGATTACCTTGATCTCTCCTGCCAATGTTAGTTTGTCACAGAATTTACCGCTCTTGCCGTGGTTTGGATTCTTCCTTAGAAAACCCACCTGCCAGCTAGCAGTATGTATGCAGCCTGCAAAAAGTTTCAGGGGAAAAATTATTTTCCCACATTCCTTGATTTCAATTCAATAAATATGTGTGTACTCTCTGTAAAGCACAGAGCCCCAGGAATGTCAGGGTCAACTGGCACTCACATTAGGAGGGAAAGACCGTGCCCAAGTAAATACCCATCGGGAGGTAAGCTGGGAGAGCCGGGCCTGAGAGATGGGCATATGGATGGTATTTTATATCTGGTGGCCAGGGAAAGTTTCTGTGATAAAGTCATCTATGGGCTCAGACCGAAAGAAGTGAGAGAACAAGTCATGAGAGTTTCAGGGTCAGGGGAGGATTCCAGGGAAGGGAAAGACCAAGGTAAAGGCTGTCTCAGCGGGACTGTGCTTGTGGGGTGAGAGGGACTGCCAGGAGACATGCATAGATTGAGCCAAGTGACAAGGAGGAAAGAAATAGACGAGCTATTAAAAATGGGCACGCAGCGTGCAAGTAAGACCTGTGGGTTACTGCAAGAAAGTGTTTCAGTCTCTGGCGGGTACTGAGTGCAAGAAGGGCATGGATCCAGCTTATCTTTTGAAAGAATCACTCTGGTTGTTGAATTAGGTGTGCACTGTAGGAGACAAGGCTGAATTCAGACTAACAAAAGAGGAGTTAGCCAAATGATGAAGCAGAAGAGTGTGCCAACCTTGCCTAAGTGTACACACAGCACGGGGATGAAAGACAGCAGGCTCCAAGGCAGTGAAACAGGTCTGCTGTCTCCCTCCTCACTGCCCATAGTAACCTGCAGGGGTGTCCAACCTGTGGCCACACACAGATTATTTGAAGACTGTTTTGCTTACCTGTGGGTCAGCTACGGCAAGAAGTATGAACGGACCCTTTTTTGTTTGTTTGTTTTGCTTACCGGCTTTCATTAGCGTTTGTGTACTTACTGTGTGGCCCAAGACAACTCCTTTTCTTTCAATGTGCAGCAGAAAAGAAAAAAGTTTGGACGCAGGAGAAAAATGAACTAAGGAAGGGTGATAGGAAAAGGATGGGGATTGTAATTTTAGGTAAATTGCATCTCGGACGTTCAGTGCATCTCTTGCTAGTCCTTTATTTTAGAAATCATAAATGTGGTTCAAATATGGAGGGTCTTCCTCACTTGGAGTTAAACCATTCTCCTTAAGAGAAGGTTAACAGTGAATGTTAATTCTCAGCTCTCCAGATCTTTGCCTTAAATAGGATCGGTCTTTTTATATTAAAGCATGAGGACAGTAGCCTTTGGAAAAGACTTGCAATCTAATTAAAATGGAAAGATTAGCTGCCCTCAGAATATTTGCAAAGCCTAGAAAGGTAATTTAGTGAAATGTATACAATTTTATCCAGTTTTAATTTTTAATGAGATAACTTATAATGTGTGCCTATTTCCCTCATTTACCCAAATCACCCAGACTGTGAACCTGTTTACAAACAAAGAGTATCATGGTTGCTTCAGCAGGACATATACTAAAATTTAAACAAACAGTATTCCAAAACCATGGTGTGGAACAAGATCTTGAAATTAGGACTCACTGACCCATACGAGACAGAAATTTCACTCCTATCAAATACGACCTTTTAGCTTGGGTAGAAATGAACTCCCCATAAACTCTGCAAGCAGAAAAGATTTGAAAAATCTAAGCTGTGCTGAAAAACACACACCGGAATGAGCTGGATGGTCACTGCCATCGGACACATGTCAACCCACATGTATACCTTGGTACACACCACAGCTGCTGTATGTGAATAAAAGATGTTTTATTTACCTCCTGATGAAACGCCATTTGATACGGACTATGCCACACATTTTTTATTTTAATTTTAATTTCTTTTTTTTTATTCAAGAGTTTCACTTGGTCACCCTCAGTAGAGCTCTTGCCTCAGCTTCCTAAATAGCTGGGGCTACAGGTGCCCGCCACAACACCTGACTGTTTTAGAGACAGGGTCCAGCTCTGGCTCAGGCTGGTCTTGAACTCCTGTGCTCAGACAATCCACCCACCTCAGCCTCCCAAGGTGAGCCTCCGTGCCTGGCTTCCACACACTGTTTCCAGCCATATGTTTGCACATCACCTGCAAAGGTAGGCATGGCCAAGGGTTTTGCTTTGACCCATGAACTCCAAGTGGAAATGGTAAGTATCATTTCCAGTGTGAAGCTTTAAAGGTGTATGCATGATTTCACTGGGTTTTTTTTTATCCCAAATTGGCCACCATGGAATCATGGGGCAAGATAGAATAGCCCAGCTGCCACAGGGACTAGGAGCTCAGAGTCTGCAGACCCAAGCAGGAGAGGTAGCATGAACAGTGTTTAAAAGTCTTATCCTATTAGGCCACTGACATGTGGGGACATTTCTGTTACTACAACATACACCGGCATATTCCACTTGGTACTGAGCTAAATTTAAAATACTTAGAAAATAAGAACTGTAAAGAAGTGAATGAGAAACCCACGCCCATGGAGCAGTGATTTTCAGCGAGTGTGTGTGCCATGAAAGGATCTTAGGTATGCCATGAAAAATACTTAAAGTATGTTAATTGAATTATTTTTGAAAAAAGTTCTAAGTATATTCTTAGTATAGTAAGTATATTCTTTTGTGTGTGTGTGTGTGTGTTTTATTGATCAGCATAATTTAAGTGTGCCACAAAAGTTTAACTATACACTTTGGTAGGCTGAGGCGGGTTGATTACTTGAGCTAAGAAATTGGAGATCAGCCTGAGCAAGAGCAAGACCCTGTTTCTACTAAAAATGGAAAGACTAGCTGGATGTAGTTGTGCATACCTGTAGTCCCAGCTACTCAGGAGGCTGAGGTGAAAGGATTGCTCAAGCCCAAGAGTTTAAGATTGCTGTGAGCTATGGTGCCACAGCACTCTATGCAGGGCGATGGTGTGAGGCCCTGTCTCAAAAAACAAACAAAAGTTTAACTGTAGGTTCAAGGGTGCCATGAAATTAAAAGGGTTGGAAAACACTGCTTGAAAGGATTGCTTTGGGTTAAATCATTTGAAAAAGATGGTATGCAAGTGGCGGTAAATGACTTTGCAGAGGATGTTCGGGGGAAATGGAGAGTTAAACTGGCCTCTGTTTGTGACCTTGTCCTTCCACTTTGCATGTGATGGGCTTTGGGTGAGTTCCTTAATGTTTCTGTGTCCCAATTTCCTCTTTTGTTGAGTGACAGCGATTGTAATGTAGCATCAGAACCTGAGAGCCTGTAGCTTAAGAGAGACTCAGAACATGCTATATTCCCTTCCTTGTGCTGTTTTCTTTGTTTTCATAGCTAAGCAGCTCAACTTGGTTCTAAGAACATAAAGCCTAATAATGATCTTAAGCTCAAAAAGGGAGCTAACGGCACCCCAAGATGAGAAAATGTAAAAGAGGGGAGAAACTCAAGCAAACCCTAGGAACCAGGTTTATTTATCACAGGTAATTATGTCTTCACTATATTGGGAGACAGGCTTCCAGCTTAGAAAGTAAATAGGTGGCTGAACCATATCGCCTGATACAAGTTAGGAGCATTGCTCTGATGGAACAGTCTTCACCTAGAAGGAAGTGGAGGGACACGTAAGAATCAGAGGTTTTAAGTGATGCCTGCTTCCTCTCACCACCCTTCCGCTAAATTGGACTTGCCCCCCGGCTGCATAGATCAGTTAGGACTGGTTATGCTGTAGTAACACAAAACAACAACCGGCAGATAAGCAAAAATCCCTTTCCGCTCAGTGGTTCAGAGACAAGGTCTGCAGTTCCCGCGTGTCGCTCCCTCCTGGATGGTCTGTAGCTCTGCTCCTTGGCATCTTCACACTGCACCCCAAGCCAAGGGATGAGTCTCTACCTGAAATATCACCCATCCCATGACAGCTGAAAGGACGTTGCGGCAAACCTCATGCAGACTTTTACGACACCAGCGAGAAGGGACACATCACTTCTTGTTTCATTTCACCAGCCAGAGACGATCATCGCACAGCCCACCCTGATGCCTGTGGGGAGAAGGGATTATAATCTCACACACAGGGAGGCAGTGAGTGTGTGTGAGCAATAATCAAGCTCCCCCAGAGGATGAGCCCCTCCCCATTGTGTTTCTGTTGTGAGGGTCCCCCCACCCCACCCCAGCCCGTCAACAATGGAGGGTTTCATGGCTACTGACTTCACCTGAGCAGAAAAATATCTTGAAACAGTACCTTCCCCTCTAGCTGCACCTCTTGACCAGATCATGAAAATGCGTAACTAGGACTGAGTCCTCCTCTCCGGCTAGCCACAGCTCTTCTCTCTTATACTGTGTTTTTTTTAATGATAAATGAAAATACCACACTTGTGACAGGTGGTGGGATGGTGAGGAATTAAAAAAGAGAGAGAGAGAGACTTATGGCAGCCTGAAGAGAAGGCATGCTGTTGTTTTGTTTATCTGACATGAAACCACAAGTTAACTCCTTCCAAAGAGTCTTCCACTGAGTAGAAAACTTGGACGTAGTCCTCACTGCACACTGTTAAGGCACAATAATCCAGGTGATTCCTCGCTTTCTCTGGCCTCTGAACAGCCATGTTCATACACTGAGGACGTAGCTTCAGGTCTCCCCAGATGGTCCGGTTTTCCTCTGCCTGAATTCTTTCTTTCTTGATGCCTTTAGGCCAGTGGCATGGATTAACATTGCATGTGGGAAGTCATGTCACTGAGGAGGTGGCAGGGGGTTCTCCATGTAGTTATAACCCTAATGAGAATAGAAATTACCTTATTCATGCTTTTAAAGTGATACAGGAATGAGTCCAGTGGAAGAGTTTCTTAATAAGCAAAACGTGCCATTTTCCCCAGCAAAACCTTCTTGACTCTAGTGTGAGTCAGCAGAGCCCAGCAGCACATCTCAGGGATCCTCGCTGCCCATTTACACAGTTTGGTTGAAGCAAGTTCATCATGTTCCCCCAAAATTTTGGCTCTAGGCCTCTTTTTATCACGAACCGCCTAAATTTTGCTTCCAGTTATTGCTAATTCAGTGGCTGTGTTAACTTGCAGCTTCGCTGTGTGAAGGTGTTTTATGCTGTGTTTAAATCTTCCCATTATCTTTGTGTTGGGCGGCCATCCTCTACTGAACTTGGCAGTTTACGACCAGGAGATAACCCATCCTCACACATCACCACCAAGAGCATAGGAGAGGTCTGGTTTTGTCCAACTGAAAAAATAATTAATATTAGGCCAGGCACAGTGGTTTGCACCTAAAATCCTAGCACTCTGGGAGGATAAGATGGGTGGATTGCCTGAGCTCAGGAGTTTAAGCAAGAGCAAGAGCCCATCTCTACTAAAAACAGAAAAACTGAGGCAGAAAAATTCCTTGAGCCTGTGAGTTCGAGGTTGCTATGAACTATAATGATGCCATGATAGCTATAATGATGCCACCGCATTCTACCCACAGCAACAGAGTGAGACTCTGTTACACACACTAAAAAAATAGTTAATCTTAAACATCTGACATAATGGAATGGAATCACATGTCTGGAAAACATTGTTGCCAGTAGTACATGTGCTTAATTTTTTAAAAAATATACATAACTGGGATGTCATATTGTAACTGACAAAATTAACAATGATCCTTAAGATCATCTAATGCCCATGTTCAAATTTTCCTTCTCTCAAATGTTTCTTTGCACTTGGTTTTGGTAATCAGGATACAAACAAGGTCCGTTGCACTTGGTGAATTTCCCACTTCTGGGTCTGCCTGATTGTTTTCTCATGGTATCATTTTATTTCTTCCTCTATCTTTCTAATTTCCTGTAGGCACATTGTTAAATCTAGAGACTTTATTAAATTCTGGCTAAATTTTGTTTTTGGCAAGAGTCCTTTGGGGATGGGGCTGTGTTTGTGCTCTTGCATTACATCAGGATGCACACGGTTTCTGGTTATTCCGTTGTGAGTCATGTGGAGATGGATCAGGGTTATTGCCGACCAAGGGGTCTATTCCCCCCTAGGCTGTGGTTCAACTTCCTGGGCAGAGTTTTGATTATCCACCCAGAGAGAGCTCAGATTACAGCTGCTGATCAATAGCCAGTCAACATCCTGACTTCATGAACAAGTCGAAGTTGAAGTCTCCTTTTTTTAATCAGAATCATTTTGAATGAATGAGCTCAATTTTAGTCATAAAAATTTGATTTTTTATTTGCAATAGATTCTGAAAGCCTGGGAAAGGAAAGTGAGACCATTGGTACACAAGCTGTAGTGTATTGCAAGTATTATAAAGTCATCAATGGATTGGAATTAACCTCCAAAAGCAAATTAAAATCTTGGGAAAGAATGTGCAAGGTCAAAATGAAATAGTATTTTTTTTTTTTGAGACAGAGCCTCAAGCCGTCACCCTGAATAGAGTGCTATGGCATCACAGCTCACAGCAACCTCCAACTCCTGGGCTCAAGCAAGTCTCCTGCCTTCACCTCCCAAGTAGCTGGGACTGTAGGCGCCCGCCATAACGCCTGGCTATATTTTGGTTGCAGCTGTCATTGTTGTTTGGTGGGCCCAGGCTGGATTTGAACCCTCTAGCTTAGGTGTATGTGGCTGGCGCCTTAGCCACTTGAGCCACAGGCGCTGAGCCGAAATAGTATATTTTGAAGACCTCATGATATATACAAGACCGTGGACCCCTAAGATTTTACATATTGACACAAGTGTGAGAAATTGACACTTATGTTTTGCCTAAGTAATGTGTCCTCTCTGGGTAGAGACCCTAAAAACAACAATTGGATTAAGAAAAAGTAAATACAATGATCTAGCAACAGGCTTTGAATAGACATCTTGCTGTTTTGAGGCAGATAATTCCTTATTGCCTGGGGGCTGCACTGCGCACGGCTCAAGCTGTTCAGTAGCATCCTGGCCTCTCCCCGCCAGATGCAAGTAGCAACACCCCCAGATGTGAAAAAAAAAATTGTTTCCAGACCTTGCCAAATGTCCATGGGCAGGGGAGTGACAAGGGAGAGATGAATCCAGGTTACAAACCATTGATCCTTAGTAATACTTACCAAAATTCTTTCCAAATTTACCAGAAGCTGTATCTTTTATTTTGGGTACCAGAAGATGCTAGTAAAGTCATGAGGGTTTGTTTTGGTTTTTTGAGACAGTCTCATCTGTCACCCTGGGTAGAATGCCATGATGTCATAGCTCACAGCAACCTCAAACTCTTCGGCTTGAGAAATCCTTTTACCTCAGCCGCCCAAGTAGCTGGGACTACAGGCGTGCACCAGGTTGGTTTTTTCTATTTTAGTGGAGACAAGTTTTCACTCTTGCTTGGGGTAGTCTTGAACTCCTGAGTTCATGCAATCCACCCCCCTCAGCCTCCTGGAGTGCTCATTAAAGGCATGAGCCACTGTGTTCCACCACATCATGAGGTTTAAATGTGTCCCAGTAAGCGCTCATGGCAGTGCTTCAAAGAGCAGGCTCAGAAATCAGATTGCCCTGGAGCATATTACAGATATACCAACTACTAGTTCTGAAATGTTGGGCAGTTTAAATTTTCTCTATAGTAAAACTGGTCTGCCTCAAATACGTATACGTGTTGTCTGCCCATGACACACCTGCGTCAGAGTCACCTGTGCAGCGTGCAAAAAACAGATAGCCTTGGGCCCTATTCCAGACCTACTGGGGAATCATCATTCTGGACCTCAGATCTACTGTCAAGAACTGTAGTCTCTGAACAGCATGCTCTGGAGCTGCTCAGGTGGTGGGGGGTACTATGTTTTAGCCTTTTTTTTTTTGGATGGCAAATATATAAATAACATAAAGTTTACAAGTGTAAGTGTACAGTGGGCGGCTTTAAATATTCACAATGTTGTACAATCACCATCACCAACCATCCTGCACATTTCCATCTTCCCGTCTAAAAATGCACCCGCTAAACACTAACTCCCTACTGTCCCCATCCCTTGTCCCTGGCATCCACCACTCTATTTCCTGTCACTATGAGATTAACTATTCTACGTACCGTATATAAGTAGAATCATACAATATTTGCTCTTTTGTGACTGGCTTATTTCACTTTACAAATATCTCCAAGGTCACCGGTGCTGTAGCCTTCCTCCTTTAGACTGAACCTACCACATTATTCATACCTACCACACTCCGTTTATCCCTGCATCCATCGGGGGCACCTGGCTTGGTTTCGCCTTTCGGCTGTTGAGTAATACTGCCTTGAATATGACTTTATAAATCCTATTCAAGTTCCTGCTTTTACTTCTTTGGGGTTTGTAACCAGAAGTGGAATTGCTGGATCGTGTGGTAATTCTGTGTTTAATTTTTTGAGGAACTGCCACGCCATTTGACACAGCAGCTCCACCATTCAACACTCCCAACAGCAACACACAAGGGGTCCAATTTCTTCACATCCTCACCATCGCTTGTTATTCTGAGCTTCCTTCCTTCCTTCTTTCCGTCCTTCCTTCGTCTTTCTTTTTAAAATAGTAACCCTCCTAATGAGTGTGAAGTGGTATCTCATGGCTTTAATTTATATTTCTCTAATCGTGAGCATGTGCTCATTGGTCATTTATATATGTATACATATATATGTGTTTGTATATATATATATATATATATATATATATATATATATGTATATTCTTTTGAGAACTATCTATCCAAGTCCTTGTCATGTGCTTTGAATCATGTTCTACATCATGGCAAAAACACGGGCTTTGGGCTTTAATCTCCATTTTATAGTTTTTTATCTATATGTTCTTAGGCTAGTTTTTGACCTTTCTGAGCTAGCGTTTCCTCAACCAAAATGACCAAAATAGAATAATCCTGAAGCGGGTTTTGAGAACAAAAAGAAATAATATCCTATATAAAATACCTTGGATCTCTGATTATTTCCCATGTGGAGAAATAAGGGAATTTAATAACTGTGGTATCCATACATCAGAAAGAGACCAGGGAATAATTCCAAAAGCAAAATAATGAAATGATGAGATGACATACCTTTAAGCTTTCAAAAGTAATGAAAGGTGGTATATAAGACTATCTCAGTACTGCCCTCAACAAACAAGTGTTCTAGCTCTTATTTTAAAAAACAGACCAAAAAACTTGCAATAATCCAGACCTGGACTGGAAACTTCTTTTTAGAGGGGATTAAAGGCCAATGTGCACTCCATGAGTACTCTAGAATGCCTTACTAAGACCTATATAAACTCAGATGTGCACTTCAAATATTGCCTTGTTAGGGAGCTGTAACTGGGAGGTAGTATTGGCCAGCTGGAATCCAGGAACCAAGAGATTCCTTGGGTATTTATGCTTTTATCAAATAGAACTACCTTTCAGCAATTAGAAGCCAATGACACAGACCCCTTGAGCTTGTAGAGTCTTCTGAGTCTTCTTCTAAGAAAAGCATTGTGTGGGGGGGGAGTTAAGTTCTTTCTTTGTTTCTCTATTGTCCCGTGGTTTTCTGGGAGCACATTCTCTGGAGGTCTGTAGGGAGGGCCTTTATTCCCTGGGCTGCCTTCTCCTCTTCTCATCAGGCTAACCCAGTAATCTCAGGGAATGCACCTGGGTCTCAATTCCTGTCTGTTTCTAAGCTCCTCAGTTACCTACCAAGCCACGTATGGAATACCGAGGTGGAACCATGGAAAGGCTGCCCATGATGGGGGGCAGATATGGGCAAGTGCAAGGGAAGGCACAAGGACGTGAACACTCGCTGTGTGCCTAATGTAAATGAACAAAAAAACGACCACAGAAATGTACATGAACTTGAGCAACTCCCTCAGCCTGCTAAAGGGAATTTTGAAATTGCCAGCCCAATTTCCCTTTTCTGTCTTCTAAAGAATATGGACCCTTTCTTCCAGGAGAGAGGCCAAGAGAATCTACATAATAAAGGGTTGAGAAAGAGAAGAGGAAAGGAGAAGAGGAAAAATAAGCTGTAGGCCATGGGTAGAACATTTATTTTCAGGAAATGGTAATGAGAAAACTCCGAGGAGCTGCAGGGTACGAATAAAGCGGCAGGAAAGGAAAGAGAATTTTGACAGGTGTTACTCAAATATTTGGGCTCTCTTTTTCAATGGAACTTAAAAAAAATTCTTTTTGGCAGTTGAACTGTGCTTTTTCAAATTTGATTGCATGAGATGAGCTATGTGGGAAAATCAGATTTATTAGAATTATATCTATATGTACTATCTACTTTTTCACATAGATTCAGTATTTGAGGGACCTATCATTGTATTTTATAGAAGCAGCAGGACACAATGAGGCTTATCCATGGAAAAAAAATAACACCCTATAAAATAATTTAAAGAGGTTTGTTCTGAGCTGAATATGTGTGACGATGGCCCATCGAGCCATGCCCAAGAAGCCTTGAGCAAGTGGGCTCGCTATGATTGGGTTACTGTTGGGTTTTGTACATTTCAGGAAGGCAGGAACTATACATAAAGTCACAAATCAAAGCATGGAAGACATATATTGGTTTGGCCTGAAAAGGCAGGTCATCTGGAAGTGGAGCATTACAGTTTATGGGTACGTTTAAAAATATTTGATTTGCAATTGATTAAAGAAATGAAGCTTTGTCTAGAGGCTTGGAGTATTTTAATTTAAGATAAGCCTGTTAATCAGAGACAAGCCACCAGACGTACACCAGACGTACACCAGACATATACCCAGATTCACACGATCTGTTAAGTAAATGTATGACCAAAAGATATGTTTTAAGTGTTGTCTTGTGCAGGGTTAGGCCTGTTAATGAATTACAAAGGATATCTCCAAGAAGGGAGGGGGCAAGCCAAGCCCTGTCTGACCGCCCTTCTCATGGCCAACAACTCAGCTTTTGGGTATTTCTGGGGGCCCCTTGGCCAAATCCACTTAGTCAGCTGGGGAAGGGGATGTTAAGTTTTGGGGGTTTTTTGTTTTTTTTTTTTTTTTGCAGTTTTTTGCCGGGGCGGGGTTTGGACCCCCCCCCACCGGCAAATGGGGGGAGTAGCCAACACCATTGTGCCCCAGGCACCCCTCAGGATGTTGATTTTATTTTATTTTAAA
>CAUYQV010028710.1:0-13343 GCA_963574575.1 Galagoides demidoff | reverse complement strand
TACTTGGGAGGCTGAGGCAACAGAATTGCTTAAGCCCAAGAGTTTGAGGTTGCTGTGAGTTATAACGCCATGACACTCTACCGAGGGCAACATAATGAGACTAAGTGCACTAACCTCAAACAGGCTCAGAAATATTTGGTAAGAGAGGTTGGAGTATTTGTTCTATTTCTGTTAATAAAGAGACCCAATGGTACCCCTAGGTGGGAAGGCCTGGGAAAACTGAGAGCCAAGATAGTCAATTTCCTTTCCAAAAATTCTAGCTTTGTCCTGGCTAAACTACAGATGAAGCCAAAAGCTGCAGCAGCCAGAATAGCTTATGAGATCAGAGTGTGTCTAGGGCAGAGAGAAAAGCGAGAAGGAAGTGGAGAATGATGGAGAAAAGCTAGAAACACCCACATAATTCTGGGGTGCCAGGCTATTTCTTCCCAATTCCATATATCTGGATCCTTCCCTTTCCTTAAGCTCCCAACCTAAGTCTCGGCTCACGGCCTTGGCTGACTCTGCAAGTTCTTGCTGATCTTACTCTTTCTTGTCAGTGGCATACATCTTAACATTAAGATTCCCATCGTCAGGCGGCACCTGTGGCTCAAGGAGTAGGGCGCCAGCCCCATATACCGGAGGTGGTGGGTTCAAACCCGGCCCCAGGCAAAAATTAAAAAAAAAATTCCCCTTGTCCTGTTCTCTGCTGTTGTTCTGTCTGGTACACTGTTCTTACCCAACAGAAAGATGGGTTCTGCTTTACACACACACTGAAGTGCTGCATGCCTAGGAGACCTTGGGAAGCACACCTGGGAGAATGTGGCCCTCCAACCTGAGTGAGGGCTCGGGGGGTGCACAGTGACATCCACGACTGTCCACCCCCTGTGCCACTTGGATCCACTTCTCACTTGCACCTAGAAGGTTAAGCCCACCTGTGACCTGCTTCTACAGGATGCTGGATGGTCTCCTTTCCTGGAGAAACTTGCAAAAGGACAGCTAGTGGGATGAGCCACAGCCCAGATTGCCGTAGGTGATTCCATCATCTGCCTCCCCTATCTGCATTCCAGCTTCCTCTCGCCCTCAGCTGTCACCTGTTCTGGTCTAAGCAGCTCACCTGTTGTGGGTCCCCCACACCTTCATCCCTGAAGAATCTGTATGCTTGATTGCCATGGTTTTTCTCGGGCATTGGGCACTACACTTGTCCATTTGCCGTCAAAATTGGGCAGAGGATCGTATACGCAAAAGAAATACAGGGAGATTGGAGGGAGGAGGGAGGGTGATTGGCAGAGTCTCACTCAATGTGCACAAGGTGAGGGTGTTCAGCACGCCCCCTGGGTGAAAGGCTCAACTACAACTTGAACTTGACCTTAGAAATGAAAACAGTGTAACCTCAACATTTGTACTCTCGTATTAATCTGAAATCAAGAAAAAGAAATACAGGAAGAATAAACCAGAAACTAATGAGATGGCTTGCTACACGAGGTGCGTGGGAACGAGAAGGAAAGAACGGGGAGTGGGAACAGGAGAGAAGCAGTGGAGGGGAGAGCGACGCCTCTGTGCCAATGCCTTTTTTGCATAGCTCCGACTCTGAGAACCACAGTATTTTTTCCCACACCCCCAATTAATAAATAATTAACACCAGCCAGGATGTGGGAGAAACCCAAAGTGAAATATAAACAGTAACCAGGAACCTAACTGTGCTACAGATGAACAACATAACCACACTGCCAGAGAGAAAACTCATCTGGGTAACTTTAGGAAGTAGCATTTTGGTGGGTAGCATAAGGCTAACTGAGAAAATATCTATACCCGCATAATATGCTTCAGTTACCAAATTTTCCAAAGGGTCCGTATGAGTTAGCAATTCTGAAACTGTTCTACGCATATGGAGGTCAGACAATTAGGTTCCCGAACCAGTCCTAAAAAAAGTGCTGCATGCCTCATTATTGAATATCACTGCAGCCATCTTTGAAGTACTCCCCTCAGGGAGCCGTGCACCATCACCAGCACCTCGTCCTTGCTCCAAAGCATTTTAAAACTCTTTTTATGGAATGGCCATCAGAGCTGTCATCATATTACCCCCGATATCATGAAGGCTGTTAAAATGTCTTCCTTTTATTATTTCTTTTATCTTTAAATAAAGAAAAAAATCACTGGGGGCTGGATCAGGTGAGTAGGGAAGGAATGTTCCAATATAGTTATTTGTCTTCAGGTGAAAAACTCCCTCACGGACAGTGCTGTGTGAGCCGGTACATTGTCGAGATGCAAGAGTCATGAGTTGCTGGCCAAAAATTCAAGTCATTTTCATTTATCTTTTCTTACAGCATTTCCAGCACTTCCAAGCAGTAAACAAATTTATTTAACTGTCCAGTGGTACAAATTTGTAATGAATAATCCCTCTGTTATCAAAAAAAGGTTAGCAACATCATTTTGATTCTTGATTTGGACTGACCAAACGTTTTTGATTGTGGAGAACTGTCTGACTTCCATTGTGCACTTCGATGGTTTGTTTCAGGGTTCTATCGGGGCACCTATATTTTATCACCAATGATAACACAGCCCAAAACATTGTCTTGCCTCTCTGAAAGGTCTTGGAAAACTTTGACTCTCCTCTGCTTCTGCTCATCAGTGGGCTCCTTCAGGGTGATTTTTTGCACACACCGTTCTCATCCTAAGATTTTCCTGCTTGTTGATGTTTACCTGGCCTACTATGTTTCTCACAGTCAGTCGATGATTTTGACACAAAATTTGGCCAATTTTTGCAATTTTTTTTGTCAGATCTGCTCATTCATTCCTGGATGCCCTGATCTCTCTTCATTAGTGACGCTTTCTGTCCTCTCAGAAAAACATTCAATCCATTTGTAACTGCTATTTTCTTCACAGCATCATCCCTATAACCTGGGACTAACATGCACCTGATTTCACTCCCACTCTTGTCAAGTTTAACAAGAAATTTAATGTGTGTTATTGCTCTAATTCAGGCTCTGACGTTCTTGCAACAGTGCACAAAAACACACAGCAACAATAATGAATGCCGCTCAGCAAGACACCACCACATGTCAACACAAACACAGATGTGAAACACTGATATACCAAGGTTGTGAAACCTTACCGAGTTGTCTGTACAGTGCTGCCAATATAAATGCATGGCAGCAAGTTCATGAACTTAATTGTCAGACCTCATATTCTGGCACTGAGCAAGCAAGTACAGTAGCCCTCTCACCTCATCCACAGTTTCAATTTCTGGAGATAAACTAACTATGGTCTGAAAATATTGAATGAAAAGTTCCATAAATAATGAATGCATGTGTTTTTAACTGTCACCATTCTCAGTAGCATGATGAAATCTCTCACCAGCCTTCTCCATCCGTCTGGAACACAGATCTTCCCTTCGTCCACTGGATCCATGCTGTAGATGCTACCCACCATCAGTCACTTGGTGCCATGCTTGTATTCGAGTAACCCTTATTTTACTTAATAATGGCCTCTGAGCACAAGCGTACTGATGCTGGCAATTCAGATGTGCCAAAGAGAAGCTGTAAAGTGCTTTCTTTAAATGAAAAGAATAAGGGAAAAAAAAGAATTGTACGCTGAAGTTGCTAAGATCCATAGTAAGACTCTTCTATCTGCAAAATTGTGAAGGAAAGATAAACCCATGTATATATCTATCATTATATGTTTATTAAATATATATAAAGGGTGTGTGTGTGTGTGTGTATATATAGCTATCTGTGGTTTCAAGGATCCACTGGGGCAGATACGGATGGCCTGCTATAAACACAGTGTGGAGAATGAGAGCAAGTTTCTTACTGTTGGAGAAAGGAGTTACAGATAAGGAAAGAGTAAGTCTAGAATGTACCCTGCAGCCTTGCTGCATGGTCAGATCAGCTTTTGCTGGGAGTAGGGAGGATAAACAGCCTTGTGCTGAAGAGATGGGATACCCCCCTCCCCCAGCCCCTTGTACTAGGTCAGGTTACAGATTCCACTGTTATCATGGCCAGAGAGGAGCCCACGGCCAGCAGAAGTTAAGTCCCTTGCTGACACAAGACAGTAAGAAAAAATTCCCCAATTAGTACCCACCCCCTGCCCTGAGGTTCTCTCAGGGATTAGCGAGTTTCTCCCCTAGGAGATAGGAGCCTGCCACATAGACATTACTTGAGCTTGACTTCAAACTTAAAAGGACAAATGAAGCGATGGATGGAGTTGATCACATACATATTTTATACCGTAAATAAAACTAGTCATAAAGGAGCAACTGGAGAAATATTTGCAACCTATGTAAGTAGCCTTTTCATACGAGGAACTCCTAAATACCAATGAAAGATGAACACCACAGTTTTTTAAAGGGCAAAGAACGTGAACAAGAATTTCACAAAGAAATAAATTCTAATCACCTGAGGCATGAAGAAAGATCTCATTGTCCTGGCCTGCAGAAGAGAGTAGAAAAAAGAATAAATTATCTCATTAAATATATGTACATTAAATCAATGAGATACCATATTATGCCTGAGTATATAAGTCATCAATGACATCAAATGCCATGTTAACACATGGTATCAGAGACAATTCCACATGTGGTCAGTGGGAAAGTAACCTGGTAAAACCCTGCTGGATGGCCAGTTGACAATCTGTAACAGACAACTTAAAAGTGTACATACCCTTTGATCTGGCCATTCCAACTCAGCCATTTATTCTAAGCAGCGTGTTATACATGCATGCAAAGGTACAAGGCACTGGATCAGATCATTGTTTGCAACAGGAGAGAAAGCGGGAGAAAACTTTCAAAATCAACAGGAAGAAATAAAATAATGCTTGAAAGAAAAGATTCGCCAAATGCAGGTAATTGCTTTAAATTAACAGGGTTATGACTGAGTATATTACTGATATTTTTTATCACCTTTCTTTCTTTGTTTTCTTATTCCTTGAGGACATCGTGATGGACTGTCTTGTATGGATTGCCTTGCAATTTGACCACTAGTGCATAAAACTCTATCCACCCCCATCCCGATCTCTGAAGTTTATGAAAAATGTTCTCCGCTGAGCTGTCTGCTATTTGGAAAAAAAAAAAAAACATTAATTACTTGTGTTCTTCTTTTAGCAAGAGATACACAATCAGCTTTGAAAACTATATATAATGCACAAATGTCTAGTGCACAAATATCTACAGACCTTAAGTAACTCTTAAGAATTTCTTGCTTGGCTCGGTGCCTGTGGCTCAATCAGCTAAGGCGCCAGCCACCTACACCTAAGGTGGGGGGTTTGAATCCCCAGCCCGGGCCCGCCAAACAACAATGATGGCTGCAACCAAAAAATGGCCGGGCGTTGTGGCGGGTGCCTGTGGTCCCAGCTACTTGGGAGGAGGAGGCAGGAGACTCGCTTGAGCCCAGGAGTTGGAGGTTGCTATGAGCTGTGATGCCATGGCACTCTACCCAGGGGGATAGCTTGAGGCTCCGTCTCAAAAAAAAAAGAATTTCTTGCTTTTAAGTTAGAGATTAATCTTAGGCAGTTCGATCTTATTAGAGTCATTCTTCCATACAAATCAAACTATTACCGAATCTTGTATATAATATTCTTGTTTTCATTAACTATTTATAGAGCAAAATATATGTTAAAATATATACTTTCATGATAAGAGCTTTATATTACAAAAAGTGAGAACAAATTTATAATAGTAACAAAAGCTTATATTTAGTAAGTCCTTTCTATTTATAGAAAGCATATATTTGCACATATCATTTGTAATACTACATTTAAATATTGTGGAATTATAAACTTGCAAAACAACAAACTTATAAAATACCCTAGAAGATTGTCCTAAAAATTCACAGATAGATGGGGTGTGTTGGCTCAGACCTGTAATCCTAGCACTCTAGAAGGCCAAGGCTGGAGGAGCCTTTGAGCTCAGGAGTTTGAGACCAGCCTGAGCAAGAGCAAGACCCTGTTTCTACTAAAAATAGAAAAACTAACTTGGCATTGTGGTAGGTGCCTGTAGTCCCAGCTCCTTGAGGGGCTGAGGCAGGAGGATTGCTTGAACCCAGGAGTTTGAGGTTGCTGTGAGTTAGGCTAATGTCACCGCACTCTACCCACAGCGACAGAGAGTCTGTCTCCAAAGAAAAAAAGTCATAGAGAGGTGGAAGCAGCCCAAATGTCAGTGCATGGTCACAGGTGAAAGGGTAAACAAAATGTAGTACATATATGCAGTGAAATATTATGTAGCCACGTAAGAGGGCGGGAAATCATATCACATGCCACAACATGGAGGAACCCTGAGGTATTATGCTAAGTAAAATAAACCAGTCATTAAAAGACAAATACTGAATGATTCCATCACATGAAGTATCTAGAGCTGTCAAACTCACAGATACAGAAAGTAGATTGGTGGTTGCCAGGGCCTGCGAGCAGGAGGGAAGTAGTTGCTTAATGCTGAGGCCTGCAACCCCAGTCCGTGGTCCAGTACCGAGCCCGTCGGGAGCTGGGCCACAGAGCTCCACATCCCCACTGCCCCCTGCATCCAGGGAAACTTTCTCTCCCCTGGAGAAATTATTTTCCATGAAATTTAGGAACTGAGCTACACAGCAGGAGAGGAGCATTCCCTGGAAGCAGCTTCATCTGTGTCTACAGCACCCAGCCGCTCCCTGTGGCTCCCATCCCCGCTTGAGTTAGGCTAAAGTCACCACACTCCTCCGCACTCCTACCTCCGCCCCCTCCCCGCCACACCTGCTCTGTGGAAAACTTGTCTTCCACACCCAGGAAAGAGTAGATACAACTTTGAATATCCACAAGACAGCGAAACTAGATATTCCATGCAAAGAATCAACAAAATAATTAATCAAAAAAAAGGTCTTTTAAAATCTATTTGGAATAATACATTTTGGGATGTCATACAAAGGGTGGGTTTGGTTATGTTTAGAAAAGAATGATGAGAACAGTACATATATATATATATGTTTGTTTGTTTGTTCTTTTGAGACAGTATCACTATGTCACCCTCAGTAGAGTGCTGGGGCATCACAGCTCACAACAACCTCAAACTCTTGGGTTCAAGTGACTCTCTTGTCTCAGCCTCTTGAGTGGCTGGGACTATAGGTGCCCACTATAATATCTGTCTATTTTTAGAATGGGGTCTCAATCTTGCTCAGGCTGGTCTTGAACCTGTGAGCTCAGGTAATCCACCCACCCACATCTCCCAGAGTGCTAGGATTACAGGTGTAAGGCACTGCTCCTGGCCATTTTTTTTTTTTTTTTGAGACAGAGTCTCACTCTGTCACCCTGGATAGAGTGCTATGGTGTCATCATAGCTCACAACAACCTCAAACTCTTGGGCTCAAGCGATCCTCTTGCCTCAGCCTCCCAAGTAGCTGGTACTACAGGCCCCTACCACAACGTCCAGCTAGTTTTTCTATTTTTAGTAGCGATGGGGTCTCACTCTTGCTCAGGCTGGTCTAAAACTCCTGAGCTCAGGTGATCCATCTGCCTCGGCCTCCCAGAGTGCTGGGATTGCAGGCGTGAGGCAGCGCACCTGGCCTGAGAAAAGCTCATATTAAACGCGTGGGTTATAATGCAAGCTTTCTTTACTCCTGACCCAATAGAGGAGTCATTTGCCTACCATGTGACCGTTCTGAGGGGTCAGGATCTTCTTGGTGACACAGGATGCCGTGAATAAAATTGCCAAAAAAAAACAGATGTCACACAGTCTATGAAAGTCATGTTGACCTTGATAAAATTGGATGTGCCCAGATCAGACAGGTTAACAACTTCTGAAAGGAAATCGATGGATACAAGACACTGACACGAGAGAGAAGAAGTTCAAGAGCAAAAGATTAGGGAGGCTCCTGGGAAAATTAACCAGCGACCCTCTGTGTGCAGCTGTCCAAGGGAAATCTATAGGGTAGCATCACGCAGCTTAATGGAGACCTCCGCCATCACCACTTCACTCATTCGTTGCTCATTTTAAGAACTGTGCTTGATTCTAATTATCACCTAATTTTCTGAAACATAAATTAAAACTGACTTTTTGTGATACTTTTAAATTTCCAAGGCAACTCTCCAATCACCACCATCTCTTTTTTGCATACTCTATATGCAATATGGGTTTCTGTTGTAAGTAGATTCACTCCAGTTCCTTTTTTTTTTTTTGTACTAGTCATCCTAGGATAATGAGGATCGCCTGCAAATTAATCTTCACCAGTAATTGGTTTTGTAACGTGAATTTCTTTTTTCTGGTTTGCTGAAAAGGTGCAAGGAAAAGGTTGGGGGACTTTGGGAACTTGTGGAACTGCTCAGAGACAGAGAGAGCTGCTGTCCCGTGCCTGTGTCCCCTCGATGGAAGGGCAAGGTCCCTTTGGAGTCCTTGGAGTAGGGGACATGCGCTGTCAGCCTCAGTTTTGGTTAGCCCACTGTGGACCGGAAATGATCAGCTCTAGCCGAGCCAAGGCCCTGTTGACAGCACGCACTTACCCTCACGCACTCGGATCCCTGTCTAGTCAACACAGGTAATCGAGACCCCAATCTGTGGCCTGCCATGCCCTGCTTCTGTGTTCCTATCTCCTCCATCAGCTGCTCACCTCTCTCTTACCTCCTACTCTGAAGAAACCAGATTCTCCCGACCACAGCCGAAACCTGCGGGAAGCAGGGCTGGGTGGTGGCCCCACTGGTGACCATGCCGATGCCTCACGGGGACGGCTCTCTTGCCTTTCAGACACCGCTTGAGTCACACCTGAAGATAGTCCCTGAGCGGGCCGCCGGCACCGGCAGCCGAGGTTTGGAGTGACAAGCAGTTGTTTCCCAGCAGCGGTGAATTCCAAACTCCTGGGCCAAAGAAAAGATGCATCTGACAGTGTGCGGGCATGTCCCCGCCTGCCCAGACACTTCTTTTTGTATTTGAACCTCAGACCCACATACCACCACTCATCTGTGACTCTGATAAGGCTCACGGCATTTTTTAAAACCTGACGCGGTAGATCTTTTTCTGGAGCAAGTAGAAAGGATTTGGCTCTCAACAGGGGTTGAAGAGTGGCCACTACATTCTGCCCTTTGCCTTAGATAGGTGCTCTAACGATCTCTTCAGAGAGGGCGTCCTGGTCAAGTATTTTTTCTCTTCTTCTATTTTTAAAGTTTACCTGTGCGTGGAAAAATAAAGATTTTGTGTGTGTGTGGCAGGGGCCAGATTTGAACCTTCCACCTCTAATATATGGGGCTGGCACCCTACTCCTGGAGCCACAGGCACCATCCAGTAAAGATTTATTTTTTTAAAGTTAAATGCGTGTTTGACTTAAACTATGAGCTTATTTTTTAATGCATCCTTTAAGGCAGTAAATCGCCCCAAACAAATGCCACTGGGCATGGGATCTCCCCAAGGGTCAAAGGTGACTTGCCTTCAGCTTCCTATTGGTTGTAAATTGAGGTGAACTCACCTCATCCAGCCCCATCGAGTTTGCTCATCAGCTGTTTCCGGAGCCTCCTTGTTCCCTGGGATCTTTTTGCCTTTCCTTTTCCCGGCTGTGAGATGTCTAATCTAATTTATGGCACAAAAATATTAATGCGATTGGTTACGAACCTATGTGTTCTCGCTTCAGTCCACCTTAGGATTTTAAATCTTTACCATCAGATAGTGAATGTTTAATGCATGACTAAGATCAGTGAGTCACCAACAAACAAACAAAACTTGATTTCCCTCTGGGGGTGTGCCTTCAGTTCTTATGATTCACCCCGCACATATATCTGTCATGGCCCCAAAGGGTGTGTGCAAATTATTTCAGTGTGGGAGAATCTCAGATGATTAGTTATAACCTCAATGTTTTGAAGGTGTGACTGTTGTGGGCACAGCCGGATAATTAATTAGATTTGAACAGTCTGTGTGTCTAAAGCCCTCAAAATTAACTGAAGCCCTTCCAAAAAAAAGAGAGAGAGAGAGAAAGGAAGAAAGAAAGAAGGAAAATAAAGGATGACTTATCACCTTTAGAACGTTAATCAAAAAACTTTGAAATGTTTTAGTAATTCTTCAAATGTCAATAATTGCCCTAGTTCCCCATGTTTAAAGGGATTTATTAAGAGTGATTTTCCCATGACAACTTAAAGCTGAAGAAAAGAAACTGAATAATTGGCTTTGATGAATTCAAGTGCCTCTTGCACGTTGTAACTAGGAGGCAGATATGTTCTGGAAATACAGGCAGTGAGGGAACTCATCACGCAGTGGACGGTAATGAACAGTCTGGATCTGAGCAGCCTCACCCAGTAACTGGGTCATCCCAGGCTTAATTCTTTCATGGTTTCGGGATCAGGCACAGTGCTGTGGTTTTGCAGATAAGATCTTGTGCTCTGGGCCAAAATGCAGGAAAGCCGCTCCCTGCATGGGTCCCACCGAGCCTACCTGGCAGGGAGCACAGGTCCCTGGCATCACCCTCTTCTCCAAGGCTGAATCAGAGCTTCAGGCCAACCTGGAGGTCACAGGGTCTCCTGGGACAAATAAGTGGGGATTCTCTCTTATCCTGGTGATACAGGACATGTCGCACCCCAGCCAGCTCGGTTAGCTCGGCTGACCAGCTGCCTCCGCCTTGGCAGTGAGCAGAGGAACCAGCAGGCTGGCGGGTAAGGCAGGGGCACCCCACAGGAGTGTCCAGTAGCCAGAGGGCCAGACAACCGCTGGGGAGACACCAGCTCCTTAGGGTTCCCTCCCCTTGCTCTTAGGGCTTAACAGGGAACTACAATTTCCTAGGCCTGGTCAAATTCATGTAAGTTTCCTAGGCCTGGGAATGAAAGGGATTGTAGCCATTCATTCATGCCTCAGACATGCCCCAGACACACCGTCCCAGACAAGCTAAATGTAACTACAGAGGGTCCCAGACAAGCTAAACGTTACTACAGAGGGTCCCATTCGACTATATATACCCAAAAATCTCAGAGACAGAGAGAGAGGGCGAGCTTTTCTCTCCTGACTTGGGTTTTTTCTCCCTGCTGGGAGCTCTGGCGCTTCTGTATTCTTTTCTGTAAATAAATCCTGTCTTACCACTGATCTGTGGTCCACGGATTCATTCTTCGAATCACCGAGACCAAGAACCTACTGAAGATGACATTCCAGTCTCACTGGTGACTCGCTGTGTGATTACCAAGCTTCAGGGGCATGGAGAAAGTGGCTTTGTTAAGTAAGCATCAGACGGCCCTCGGCCAGTGGAGAGAGTGTCAGACCAGGAAAGCAACAATTTCCTAAAAGCAGATGTCACCTTCTGCTTTCACGATCGTCCTCAAAACATTTTCTTTTCATGAACTATATTCATCAGTGTAAAATGCAGGGTAAGGGGTAAACACACATGTTTCTAGTAAAGACCAGACAACAGATTTAGTATTATATTAACTCGAAACGTGTTTATGGGAAGCTGCTGTGGGCTCACAGACTTAGTGGGAGCTGGGAGCTGAACCTGCTCTTGGGGGCACTTGGTCGCTGCCTCATCTCAGGAACAGCCCGTTCAAGATGCAGCCACCTGGGTTTTGGCCTCCGTCCTCCACGGTCTCTGCTCCCTGAACATGCTCTGCCATCCTCGTGTCCAGGTCCCAGCAGAGGGCCTGCCGCCAGCCCAGTGTGGGTCAGGTGCCTCCCCCAACTCCCAGCACCCCAGAGGAGAAGTCTTTGCCTCTGTCTAGAGGCTTGGGGGACGTAGGGGAAATGGTGGGAGGTGGAGATCCTTCTGCTAAGACCACTCTGCGGGAGAAGGTCAGTGCTTCTGAGCGTTGAGGTACCACTGTGAGGAGGGACAACAGCTGGACAGCCAGACCCAACCAATGGCCGCCACCTGGCTGAGAAAACCAAGAGATGCCCGTGGCTGGGCTCCACGCCAGGCCCATAGGGCTTCTCCCTTTCAGAGACCCCACGGTATCTACAGTGGGCCCCACTCACTTGCCCCGTCGCAGGGTCTGCCCGGTGCATGGGCTCCTCCCAGAGCTGCCAGGCTTCCTGTGGGGGTCTCCAGGGGAGCGTGCACAGTGCTAGGAACATAACAATTACCCAGAACATATGTGTTGTTCCAGACTATGAAACCAGAGACACGTGTGAAGACGTGTTGGGCGATTTTCTGGGAAAACCAGCCCAGTGTCTGGAGTGGGTCAAACCCGTGTTCTCATCAGAGGTCAGTGTGACCTTGGGCCAGTTAGCGCTTCTTTCTGGGCCTCAGTTTCTTCATCTGTAGATGTGGATGGTAAAACCTGCCTAGAAGAACTTTTGGGGAAATTAGAGATGATGTAGGCAAAAAATGCCTGGCCCATGTCAGGCATATTCAATGCACAGTTTAATGATTATAAATTATTAACTTATAAATCAGACATAGACTTTCTCATGGGACATTCCTCACGTGGACACCTCATGCCTCAATAAAAGACAAATGTGTTGTGTCTTTTTTTTTTTTTTGAGACAGAGTCTCACTTTGTTGCCCTTGGTAGAGTGCTATGACAGTCACAGCTCACAGCAAACTCCTCAAACTCTTGGGCTTAGGTGATTCTCTTGCCTCAGCCTCCCTGGTAGCTACAGGCACCCTCCACAATGTCTGGCTATTTTTGTCGCGGTTGTCATTTTTGTTTAGCTGGCCCTGGCTGGGTTGGAACCCACCTGCCTTGGTGTTTGTGACCGGTGCCCTAACCACTAAGCTACAGGTGCTGAGCTCAATGTGTCGTGTCTTTAATTTCTTTAGAGAAACTTTGGTTGACCCCAAGTTTGCTTTATGTCATAGAGTATTGTTAACATAATTTTCCTTAATTTCCAGTGTTTTTATACCTTCATATTGAAGATTTAGCATTTCTTAATAATTTGTTTTAAACGGTATTATAGAAAGGAATAGCACACATAATCCCATGTCCAGAAAATCTGTGATAATTTCATTTTGGGTAACAGCGAAGGCTTTTTAATCAAAATTTTTACATTGCTCTGAGACAAAAGATGAAAAGGTTGGTTAAGGTACAGAATTCTCAAATTACCAGAAAGTATTTATTGAGTATTCTTTATTTACAAGGCACACTCTCAAGCATGTAGTATGTACATGAGGGCTACAGACCACAAATCAGAGAAAACGGAGGTAAACGGAACACCGCCTATTTTTTATTTTTTGTTCTAACCAACATATAATCATTGTACTTATTTGTGGGGTACGGTGTGATATTTCAACACATGTATACATCACGTAATAATCAACTCTGGATATCTGGCGTACTCATCACTTTATACATTTATCATTTCTTCGTGGTGAGTCCATTCAAAATCCTCCCTTCCAGCTATGTTGATATAAACGATACAATATTGTTAACCACAGTGACCCTGCTGTGTGCTGGAACCCAGAACTCATTCCTTCCAACTGTAACTTTGTATCTGTTGCCCCCTTTCT
>CAUYQV010028706.1:0-11042 GCA_963574575.1 Galagoides demidoff | reverse complement strand
GCCAAGGTATACTTTTTTTTTTTTGTAAAAGAAACTTACCTTATCCCACCTCTAACTTCTAGCCCCAAACTCTTATTTAAAAAAGAATTTTTTAATCACTATAAATCAGAACATCAGAATGAGAAAAAAGTAAACTGTTGGAGAATATAAAATGGAAGGGTACTTGGTTCTATAACAGACTTCATTCCCCCCTCTGCTGTTAATGGGCAATGAGTTCTACCTGATAGTCATTTTTCTTGAAAGACGTATTGTACACATCTGCTAAATACTCAAACTCTATATAGAGTCCAGACAAACACCATCATTTCAATGCCAGGAAGTGGCATGAGCGATGGTGAAACGTACAGATAAATTTTAGCTTGAGTCGGCTTTGGTTCCACGATTCTGAACAGAGGTGCACTAACTCTGTCCTCAAACTCTCAGAAAGAATAGCTCACAAAGAGATGGACCCCAATTGGCTTTCCGTGAATGAGAATTATTAACTTCAGTCAAAAAGAACTTTTTATAAAGAAGAAATAAAGATGACTCAACTTCACTGTCACAAAAATAAAGAAGCTATCCTACCTCTGTTAGCATAACTACATAAGTAACTGCCCCAGGCAGAGGTGATCGGCAGGATGGCAGGGTGGTTCTGTGTCCTGCTGTTACTGATTGACTTGGCGAAGCAGAAACAGGACTGATAGTCATACCTTTTCTAGAATGTAGAATGGGCCTTACTCAATAGAGCTCATAATTAGGGGAGTTTCCAAGAGTTAACCAATTGATTTATTATTATTCAATTGGCAATAAATTTTTACTATTTTTCATTTCAGAAATGACAGCGTTAATATTTTAGATATAGTCAGAAAAACACTGTGTAACTGTGTTAGACAAGACTCCCCATTGGAGATATTTTATCATAGGTTTAAAACTGTTATCTCTGAGTTTCATTCATTACCCTATGCTCTCATCACTTCAACCTTTATAACTTGTAAAGCAGATTTGATATTATTAAATACACACCGAAATAAAATCATAAGATAACAATTCCCAGAAAAGCCGTGGAATGGGCAAGGTATTGAGGTTATACCACATGGAATAGACAAAGATAAGCCCAGTGGGGACAGTTCTAAAATTTTTATGATTTTTTTAAGAGTAAACTATGACTAGTCACCACTGTTACCAACAGTTTGTATATATATTTGGCTTAGAGCATGATAACTCTTACACATAATTAATATTTCTGAATATTATAATTGTCATTAATTTTAAAAACTTGTATGGGAAATTAGAAAACATAAGAAAAGGCTCTGAGATTTTATGGCATGGAAGTTATTAAAATTAAAATAAGAAAATGTTAAATTGCTTAGTATAGCTTACATATGAAATATGCATATATTTGCATATATAATTTATATATAATGATATGATATTTAATGTATATTTTTTAAATATAGAGAAATCCCTAGCATGTGAGATCATTAATGTCATTTTGATTTATAATTCTATAATTCTTACTTGGTGCATTTACTTCTACTATTTCATTTTCTTTAATTACAGGTTATGATTTTTCCCATTTTAAACCTTTTGTGCTTTTTATCCTAATCATTTTAACATCATTTCCCTGAATATACATTTTTTTTAATAAATTGGTCCCAACAAAATTTGAGTTTTGATTTGAAAAAGGAATAGCCATCATAATGATGTTGCTTTATAATTTTTTATTTTTTATTGAAATAGTTTTACATTACAAAGAAAGAACAATGAATAGAATATAAGAAATGTTCCCAGTGACTTCTATGACCTTTCCCTTGGAGGCAGGTTTAAATGCTAAATTGCTATATTGATTATAGAGAAGAATAGATCTTCAAAGGTTGGCTGTCTGGGGCTATGCTATCAGGGCATAATTAATTTATCCAGTCTGAGGTTGACAAGTTCACCATGTGTAAGAAAAGAATTCCTTTAAAATTCTATTTTATTCTCGGCAACTCATTTTGAGTTTTTCCTAGTGATATTAGTGAGTCACTAAGGGAGACTTGCTGCCTTGTACATCAGCCTCCATGACTCAGACTGCTGAGAACGAACACACAAAAAAAATCCCTCAAACGTCAGCATCAACATCAGGACTTTGTGAATAGCAGAAAATTTAAAGTCTTTCTTTAGAGTTACACTTTTCTCCAAAGCACTAGGAAAGAATGTTTATTATTATTTTAGGCCAACTTTCTCTATTCTCTTTTTTTCTGAAGAAAGTACAACTCATTTTCCCCAGCATTAATATTTCCTTTTCAATCTAAATGTTTTGTCATTTTCTCATTTTAAAACATCAACAACCAATCTACTTCCCCCAGATGTAAATGCAGATAGCATCACAATGGAAGGTTTATTCTGAAATGAGAAAATTGTTCAACTCTCAATGAGAATGTCCTTTTTTACTTTTTCCTTCTTCTATCACATAGAAAAAGGTCATAAGAAAACAGAGAAATAAAAGTAGACCTGCCATTTAATCCTACAATTCCTCTACTGGTATATATACAGAAGACCAAAAATCATACTACAACAAAGATATTTGTACCAGAATGTTTATTGAAGCCCAACTCATAATTGCTAAGTCATGGAAGAAGCCCAAGTGCCCATTGACCCACGAATGGATCAGTAGACTGTGGTATATGTATACCATGGAATATTACGCAATCTTAAAGAAAGATGGAGACGTTACCTCCTTCATGTTCACATGGATGGAGCTGAAACATATTCTTCTTAGCAAAGTATCCCAAGAATGGAAGAAAAAGTATCCAATGTACTCAGCCCTACTAGGAAACAAATTTATAGCTTTCATATGAAAGCTATAACCCAATTATAGCCCAAGAAGAAAGGGAAAGGGGAAAGGGAGGGGAGGGGAGGGGAGGAGGGTGGAGGGAGAGTAATTGGTGGGATCATGCCTATGGTTCATCTTATAAGGGTACATGTGAAACGTTTTAAATGTAGAATATAAATGTCTTAACACAATAACTAAGAAAATGCCATGAGGCTATGTTAACCAGTTTGATGAAAATATTTCAAATTGTATATAAACCCAGCACACTGTACCCCATGGCTGCATTAATGTACACAGCTATGATTTAATTAAAAAAAAAAAACATTTAAAAAAAAAGAAAGCTTACGACCAGATGAGCATAAAACAAACGACGGAATTCTCTGAATGATGAAGAAATAAATTTCAGTATGAAGCTAGTGCTTTCAGCTCACATATTTAATGATATAAGCTTCCTCTCAAATGTTAATTAAAGTGATCAAGAGAAAAAAAGGAAATAAACATAAATTATACCAAAAAATTTGTCCTGCCTCCGTTAAGACCAAAAGGAGACAAAAGCCAACTAGCTCCTGCATTATTCAGCAGATGGGCTGAGAAGACAAACAAACAAATGCCATTTGGATTATAAGATTGGTAAAAGGTTAAGAAAACAAAATAAAACAAAAACGGCAGATAACAAAAACATCGACAAAACCCAAATCCTGTTGCTTAGGAAATTGTCACATAAAAAATCTGTTCAGTTCCATTCTGGCAAGTTTCTTTGAGCAATGCCAACCTTTTTATGAGATTGTTCCCAAGGTAGGCTTTTTAAATTACAAAAATGTTAAGAAAACATGCTTTTATCAATATGCTTCCAGGGTTCCTGTAGCTTTGGGATGAGGCTGGAGAAACATAGTTTGTTCCTGATTCCTTTAGCTTTAGCTGGTTCCTTTCAAAAACCTGTTTACCCTTTAATCCCATAACCAGCACATGTGGGGATGGTGCACCATCAAGGGTACCAAGTGAATCCAACATTATGGGAAGCTGAGAAAACAAAATCCAACTTCCTCTCATTGAGGATTTGGTATAATTGACACTAGATATTCACCAATACAACCAAGCAACGTGCACAGCTCCACCCTCTCAATCTGTGGTCACTATAGCAAGATTACTTCCATTTGGCATTTTGAAATTTAAGGTTGGCAATCTACTTTATTTTTTTGTTTGTTTTTATTTTTTTAAAGAGCAAAACAAAGCAGTAGAGCCCCCACACATAACAAGCATGTATTTTGACATGTATACAGGAACTGATGGATCTTAGCCTTTAACTACACAGATAAGCTGCATTTTTATCCTGTAAATTATAAACTGCAATCTGGTTGAAAATTAACACAAGTGTTAAGTCAATTTTAAATATGTGGAAATAGTTTTAGAGGGGAATATTTTTGAGACTCATTTAAGCAAAATATATTGAAAAAGACAAAATTTAAATGAGAAATTTTAGTCTTCCTTCAATTAAAAATAAAGCATCACCTAATATAAGAGTATAGATATGATTTTTTAAATTGTTTTCCTATTGAGAATTAAGACAGATTCTTTCAGTCATTAGGCCAGGTCACCATGAACTAACCCAGACGACCCCAGGAGAACCAAGATATATGAAACATAAAGAAAGCAATATTATGTTATCTTTTTTTGTTCTTTTATTGAGATAGTCTCACTTTGTTGCCTTCAGTGGAGAGATATGGTGTCATAGCTCACAGCAGCCTCAAGCACTTGGGCTCAAGCAATTCTACTGGGACTGTAGCTCCCGCCACAATGCCTGACTAGTTTTTAGAGACAGGGTCTCGCTCTGGCTCAGGCTAGTCTGGAACTCCTGAGCTCCGTACAACTCCTTAGACTCCCAGAGTGCTGGGATTATAGGCATGAACCCCTGCACCTGGCCTATCTTTTTTCTTCCATAGAATTAGTAAGAATAAATTGGTGAAATGGGTACTAAATCTAGGGCAACACAATAATTGCTATTTTAAATACTCTTAATATAATTTGTAAAGTATATATACATAAAAAATAAAGAAATAGACTTTCAAAGCATGAATGTAATTTATAAAGAACTGTTACAGTTCTTTCATCTAAAGATATAATTGAATAGTTTCAATAGTTATCAGATAAAAGGTTAGAAAGTACTGATATTATTCCCATTCTACACATGAAGAACTTAAACATGACCATGAAGTTCAGATGATTGCCCAGATACTTAATGTGTAGTTAAATAATACTAAAAGAACTTTATAGTTAATTTAACATTCCCTATCAGATCATAGTCTCTAATTAAATTTTTGTCAGAAAATTTGCCAATATTTACAAAAATCATTTATCATGAATATGGGAAATACAAATTTAAAAATCTAGGCATTGTTATAGTCTAAATGATGAAAGTGGAAGTAGAACATCTGTTGAAAACTATGGGCTTTGATGTTTGACAGACTTAGGTTTAAAGTCTGTTACTATCACAAACCATGTATGTGACCATAGATAAATTATGTATCCGATGTAATCTCAGGTCTACATTTAATGACAATGGTCAAAGCATTTACTCATAAGATTGTGGTGAGGATGAAATTACAATACACAAAAGTAGATGAAAGCACAGGATCAGATACATTGTAAATACTTATTAAATACTTACTGTCAATGTAATAAGTACATATTAAGCCATTTATTGACTTTTCAGCATTATATTGAATTATAACAAGCAAAATAATAAGCATAGAACTATAAAACCCTATGAAGAATAATTAACAAAGAACTACAGAAATAAAGGTATAGATCATGTTCACAAACTGGAACATGTCAACTTAGTCCTTGCCAAATTGATTTACAGATTTAACAGCATCCCAGTCATAATCAGAGCAGATGTTTTTGCTTGTTTTTGTTGTAAAATTGTCAAATTAATTCTAACATATTTATGAATTGCAAAGGACCAAGAATCATGAAGACAATCTTTAAACAGAGTAAAGCTGGAAGAGCGTACACTTCTGATGAGAAGATTTGTGGGGGATGACATCATTAAGACGGCTGACTAGACACCCTTAATGCCTGGCCTCTCCATAAGACAGCCCAAACCACAAACAGACAACTACCTTTTGTTGAAAATAATTGAAGGAAAGCACCAGCACCACACTAGAGAATATCAAAGGAGTCACAGAATCCCCCAGAGAAACCCAAGACAGCTACATAGTGAACAGAAGAAAACCCCTAGTCTCAACCATTCCACCCCCCAGTGTGGACCAGACTGACCCAGGAAGCCCCTCTCTCTGTGGAGAAAAGGCATGCAGAAGGATTCCAGCGGCCCTCATCACCTCTTAGACCTCTACAATCCTCACTGCTGGAAACGCCTACAGTCCTTACAGGCACTAACCCAGGTACGGGAGCTGCCTGGTGTTTACATACTGTGTCCCACCCCCTGTGACCAGCACTGCTACTGTGATATACCCATTTTGGAACTACTATTGGGGTGTGTCCTGCATCAGGGACAATTAATCATGGTACCTTTTCATGTCTGAGGCTTAGTTGCCTTTGAGCCAACTCTATCCAGTAGTTTGACATGCTGGAGCCAAGATGCTGATCTTCCCCTCTGAATCTTTGCTATGCCCTGCACCCTGGAACCTAAACTAAAGTGTGAACTCTCCCTCAGAGAAATTGTACCTTGGTAGAGTTGCTCCATCTACCCCTGCCTGTCACTGCTGCACTGCATTTGAGGGCTTAAGCTAAAGATGTGAACTCTTTCCTAGGGAAACAAAGCTTTGGCAGAACCATTCCTTCTACCCTTCCCAGTTACTGCTGTGTGCCACCCCCTGGGCCATAGCTGAAGCAGCACTCGGCATCCAAGGGAAATGGCACATGGCCACCCAGAGCAATTATGACTCTGTGACTAAGCTCAAGTAGTATTCTGGTTCTCTGTCTTCTAGGAAAACAGCACTGTTGATGTCCCCAATAGTCAACCTCCATCTCCCATGTTAAAGCAGAACTCTGCATCCCTGAAAAACAGTGATGTGGCTGCCCGGAGCAAAAATGCTTCTCAGGCCCAAACTGAAGTGATGATTTATCTCCTGGGCAATCAGTGCCTTGGCTGAGCCAAGCACCTATGCCTCCCAGATCTGTGCTGACATGGTACCCTGAGTCTCAAGGAAACAGCAATGGCTAAGAGACCCTACCCTACAGGACAAACCACTGTAGTATTCTGCCTCCTTGGAGCCACCATAGTCCCCAGAGTCTGAGCTGCTGATTACCCTCCTCCCTGAGGAGTAGTCATCATGGCCCTATTTCTTCAAGTAAATATTCAACCAAGAGCTGTGTTCTTTCATTCCAGGGTCTTTGCTGCCACTGAGCCTGGCCTCACAAAGTCTGGAATATTTCCATGTCCCAGTCCCACCATCTCATAGTTCAGAGTCACACCACATGGTACCACCCTGGGCCCTGAGTGAACCATTTCTGCAAGGTTAAATATAAAACACTGATGAAAAAAATTGAAGAGGACATACACACAAAATGCAAAGGCATCCCTGTTTATAGATTAGAAGAATTAACATTGATAAAATGATGATTCTGCCCAAAGTGATGTATAGATTAAATGCAATCCCTTTAAAAAACCAATGACATTCTTCACAGAAGGAGAAGAACATAAAGCTCAAATGGAACCCTAAAAGATCCCCAATAGCCAAAGCAATCCTTAGGGGGGAATCAAAAACACAAGTAAAGGGATATTTATTCATTTTAAAATACACCACCAAGATACAGCAACTCAAACAGCATGGTATTGACATACACACAGACCAACTGAACAAGATAGAGAACCCACAAATAAATTCATGTATTTACATGCAACTTTTTTTTTTGAGAAGACTCTCACTCTGTTGCCCAGGTTAGAGTAGTGTAATATCAGCCTAGCACAGCAACCTCAGACTTCTGTGTTCCAGGGATCTTCCTGCCTCAGCCTCCTCAGCTGGGACTACAGGTGCCTACCACAACACCCTGACAATTTTTCTATTTTTAGTACAGATGGAGTCTCATCTGATGTTGAGGTCCTGAGCTCAAAAGTTTTCCCACCTTGGCCTCCTAGATAGCATGTCAGTATTAGGTGTAAGCCACTGCACTAAACCTAGACAATAGATTTTTGACAACGGCACCAAGAACATTGACTGGGGAAAGTACAGTCTCTTTAATAAATGGTGTTAGGGAAACTGAATATCCAGACATAGAAAAATGAAATTAGACTCCCATCTCTCACCATAGAAAAAATCAACTCAAAAAGAATCAAATGTATGAAACTACCAGAAGAAAACACATGAAAAAGTACTTCAGGACATTGATCTGGTCAAAAAATTTACAACTTAAGACCTCAAAAGAATAGGCAAGCAAAGCAAAAGTATACAGTTGGTATGACTTTACACTAAAAAGCTTCTTCCCAGTGAAGGCAATGATCAGTGGACTGGAATACAACCTAGAAAATGGGGGAGAATATTTGCAAACTATTCATTCGATAAGGAACTAATACCCACAATATACAAGTAACTTAATGCAATAGTAAAAAAATAAAATTCAATTAAATAAATGGGCAAATGACCTGAGTAGGTGTTTCTGAAAAGACATACAAATAGCTAACAAATATGAGAAAATACTGAATCTCACTAATTCTCAGGGAAATGGAAATCAGTGCCACAAGGAGAGATCATCCCAACTCAATTTTCAAAAACGCAACATTAACACATACTAGTGAGGATGGGAAGAAAAGGGAACACTTACATACTGCTGGTGGGAATGTAAATTAGTCGGGCCATTATAAAAAAGAGTATGAAGTTTCCTTAAAAAATAGAACTACCATACAATCCAACGATCACATTATGTCTCAAGGAAAGGATATGGGTATAACAAAGAGATATAAAACCTCTATGTTTACTGCAGCTCTATTCACAACACTCAAGATATGGAATATGTCTCAGTATCCATCAACAGATGACTGGATAAAGAAAATGTGGTGCACATATATATATACACACATATGTATGTGTATACACACACACACACACATACACATATATTCCATACTGTGGAATACTGCAGAGCAGTGAAAAGAATGAAATCCTGTCATTTGCAGCAACATGCAGCTAAGTAGACTAAGCTAAACACAGAAGATACATACTACATGCTCTTACTTGTATGTGGAAGCAAGAAAAGTTAATCACGCAGACTAGTGCTTACTACAGACTAGAAAGAGGGTGGACAGGGGGATATAAGTTCTAGAGTTCTATGGCAATATGGGCAACCAGACTTAAAAACAACTTACTGTGTATTTTTAAATAGCTATAAGAGAGGATTTTGAATATTTCTAACACTTAAAAATGATCAATATTTGAGGAGATGGATATATTAATTATTCTAATTTGGTCATTACCCATGGCATATGACATTGGAATATCGTACTAGACCCCATAAATGTGCAAACTAAAATAATGTCCAGATTGGGGAAAAAGATTTATCATAAGACAATAGTTGTCAAAGTAGACTATTTTGGTTTCAAGAAAATAAAATAAATCAATGGAACAGAATAGACTCCAAAGGTAGACCCACAAATACTTAGTCATTGATCCAAAATACGCCACTGGACTGAAGCAAGAAAATAATATAGTGAATGATATTAAAGTAATAGGACATCCTTGTTGAAACAATAAAATAAACCTTGACTTTTAATTTATGTGACACAATAATGAATTACGTCAGGATCAACAGGCATAAATGTGCAAAGCAAAAACTTTTAGAAAATAACAAGAAGAATATATTCATTACTTTGGGGTAGTCACGGACATTCTCAAAACACTGCCCAGAAGGAAAATGATCAACAAATTGGGTTTCATCGAAATTCAGATCTCATTATTAAAAGATACCAGTAAAAGCAAAAAGGAAAGTTCTAGAGAGGGATAAGATATTAACGATATAACTTGTATTTAAAATAAAAAAAAGGTATAGAATTCAATAATCTTGAGTAAAAAGAATAGGCACAACATAAAAAAAGTGGACATGCAAAAAACTAAAGATTTTTTTTTCTGTATAGTGTACTATTACATCTAAGCTTAGATTTTAAAATAATTATTTCCTTATGATAAAAATATGTTTGCCACATATTTCATAAACACTAGGAAGTGTTATAGATACAAAGCATTCATCTAACAATACCTTGTCAAACATCATGACAACTCACAAAAGAGTCAATGTCTACACTCTCATATTCACAATCTTACAGGCATTTCAAAAGTATTTAAAAAAATATATACTTGTGTTTACTAAGAGGCTTTTGTCATGCTTTTATTCACTATTAAGATCTCAGTATTGGTCTGTATTATGCTGTAAGCATCTTTTAGAAATTAATACCATAATAATAAACCATTAATATGCATCTTCATCTGTTATTTCCAATATGACAATCTAAAGTTTCAGAGAGTTTTTGTGTAAGTTTCTACCTTTAGTATTTTGAACCTGCTTCTTCTGGCTCAATGGTAGGAGCTGTAAGTGCTAATATTCCCTGCCAGGGCACACACACCATACTTCACCCAACTCAATAAGTCTCCTGGTCTCCCTGGGCTTCAGTGTTCTCATGATTTTATTAAGATGATCCCTACTCTGAGATATTGTGAAGATAATGATAGTATAACAGTAAAAGTTCTCTAGAATGCAATGTATGTACTGTGTATAGTCATTGGGCCATATTTTCCCAGTCACAGAAACATTCAGCCTTATCATTCTGTATTGAGTGCACAAGTAGCCATTTCTTATTTTCTGTTGAAAGAAAAATTTTTTCTTCTACCAAATCTTCTTCCTCTCTTTCCTAAATAATCAAATCTACTATTTTTTGAATGGATCATTGGCACATGGTCTGGTCATTTCACAAATATGGTAAAATCAATGAAATAAAGTACCCAACACACCCCCATTGACAAATGGGTCAGATTTTGTAGATATAGATTAAATATACTTTACATGAAATGATAAAAGTTATTCTTAAAAATCAACTGTAAGGGCTCAGTGCCTGTGGCTCAATCAGCTAAGGCGCCAGTCATATACACCTAAGGTGGCGGGTTTGAATCCCCAGCCCGGGCCCGCCAAACAACAATGATGGCTGCAACCAAAAAATGGCCAGGCGTTGTGGCGGGCGCCTGTGGTCCCAGCTACTTGGGAGGTGGAGGCAGGAGACTTGCTTGAGCCCAGGAGTTGGAGG
>CAUYQV010028704.1:0-17361 GCA_963574575.1 Galagoides demidoff | reverse complement strand
CCAAACAACGACGGCTGCAACCAAAAAATGGCCGGGCGTTGTGGCGGGCGCCTGTGGTCCCAGCTACTTGGGAGGCGGAGGCAGGAGACTCGCTTGAGCCCAGGAGTTGGAGGTTGCTATGAGCTGTGATGCCATGGCACTCTACCCAGGGAGGAAGCTTGAGGCTCCATCTCAAAAAAAAAAAAAAAAAAAGAACAACCTTGTAAAGTGAGGCTCTGCCTGCTCTATACCGGGGAGACTGAGGCACAGGCAGGACACTGACTCAGCCACAGACACTGAACTTGAGGCCAGGAAGTGCCTGGCTGGGCCCCACACTGCAGCCAGCTGCAAGGCCCAGTCCCCTGCCAAGTACATACAGCCTCTGGCCCTGCATGGGGAAGGGCTCCAGGTACTCCAGGCCTTCCAGGTTCTCCTCCTGGGAGAGGCCGAGCCACGGAGCACTCACCTCGGCCCCTCTCAATGACAGGCAGCAAACAGAGGGCCCATGGTTCCCAGCGGCCTGATTTCTGCCTTTGCATCTGCTGTTGCCATTGACATCCATGAAAGGCCTGAGGGCAAGAGTCAAGGGCAATGTGGGCCCCAAAACACAGCGCCAAGGACCTAGACATGACTTGGCTCCCGGGAGCTCAAGTGGTTCCTTCTGGTTGCCTGAGCTCTGCTTCCTTCTCCTTTTTGACTTTCTTACCCAGCTATAACTTACAAACAGCAGCATGCACAGGGCTTAAGAGCACCGCTAGGCAAGTCTGCTCCATCTTCATTCAGAAAACCACCACTGTACTCAAGACACAAGACACAGGCTCCGAGGCCCCTGCCCTGCCGCCCCCCCCTCCCCCCGCCACCAACTTTTCTACTTCAAAAAGGGGCCACAAAATTTGCAGCCTTTGGGTGTTGGTGCATTTGCTGGATGTTAATACCTGTGAGGTCACTCCAGCTGGTGTATCCAGCACAAGGCTGCCCAGTGCCCAGCTCTGCCAACAGGTCTCAGTTCACTCATCCAGGGCACAGCAGCAGGCCCAGAGCTGCTTCCAGCCAGGACTGTTAGGAATTTTGAGTATTTTCGGGTGGGTCAAGCATGTGTTTCTGTTGGGTCTGGACCCAGTACTGGGACAGGGACAGATGTAAGTTCAGGCTTAGTGGATTCTGTGGGCTTCCTGTGGGTCCCACCTCACCTGTTCCCACCTGCATCCTTCACTATTTCAAATTCCTTTTGAAAAGAGGCCATGACGAGGACTGAAATAAAGATCATGAGAAGTGGCTCCGACTAAGGGTTTCTATGATTCTAAGATCTATGGTGAGACTCCTCTGCGATGGGGCGCCCCACAGGTGCCCGATATTAGAGGAATCGTTCACTGTGGTGTGTCTCCACAGCAGAAAGGCCTAAGGTCACTGAAAACAGTTCTGAATTGGAAAAATGCTTTTGACTACTGGGGCGGGGGAGGCAGAAGAGAATGAAAGATATGGTTCCAAGTGGGCTGGACAGTGCGTAGAATGTTTAGGCTTTCTGAGTAATGGAAATTACATCTAAATAAATACTACCAGTGATTGCTTCTCGTGAATGAAATTACAAATTTCTGTTTTTCTATTTGTTTATCCTATTCTATACTTCCTATATCTTCTACAATAAATATATGTTCTCACATACCACGTATAATTAGAAAAAGAGTCTATCATTCTGAGACTTTATGATTCTAAGAGCCTATAATTATGAGCCCCCTCTAAATAATGCCAGAGGTTGGGAACTGTGGCAGCACCCAGTGTGTGAACGGGCTGGGTTTCTGGTAATGCTGAGAACTCTGGGACAGAGGCAAAGCTCAACCCTGTGGCACAGCCCCCTCCGGCCCTCTCTCTGGCAGCCCCTCCCCATTCTGTAGACCCCCAGGGAGGGCAGGAAGTGGGCTGAGCTGGCATCAGCCTGGCTGCAGCCCTGAGCAGCCGCCTCCTCCTTCCGAGGCCAAGTGCCCACAGACACTGGACCCAGAGAAGATCCCTACAGGACCCTTCTCAGACACTGAGGACCAGTTGGGGCAAGAGCAGCTCTCACAAGCCCCATCCCCTGGGCAGGAGGCATTAGCTGGCTGGGGCACAATTTCCCGGTTTGTTTTGTCTTAAGCAAAAGCTCAGCCCATTTGGAGCATCAAACTAGACATGTAACTTGCAGCAATTCTGTCTTTGAAGCTCCCATGGGTACTGCTTCCCACCCCTCCAAGTCTCATGCAAACCAACCAGTCCCAGGCCCCACTGGGCTTTTGTTGCTATGATCCCTCTAATTCTCTATATTTCCTTTCATTTTATTTTTCCTGCTCTGATTTATTAGTCTCTCTGATTGCAACATCGTCCTGGCCCCAGAGTGGGTCTGTTAACACAGTGCACACCTCTGAGTATTTTCTCTCCTGGTGTGTTGTGTGTGGGGAGGGGGGGGTCCCTACTGAGCTGAAGACCCCTGGGGGAGGCTGAGACCCTCATGCCACCCCTAGGCTCAGACTCCGGCTTGGAGGATGGAGGACAACAGGCCAGTAAGTAAGCAGCCCAGTGATGGCCACGGGAGTGGAAGAGGGAGAGAGACACTGCCAGGATACGGCCCGGGAGAGTCTGAGGCTCCCATGGACCTCGTCCGGCCCAATGCACATACTAGAGTTACTGTGACACCCAAGCCCAAGTATAGTTAATAACATAACCCCTAACATTCCATGAGTTTATAGGGCACTAAATATAATTTTAAGCATTAATAGTTCAAAACAACGCTATCAGGAACTATTACAATACCCATGTTACAGATGAGCAAACTGAGGCACAGACAGTGAAGCAACTTGCCCAAGACCACCCTGCCCAGAGAGGCGGAGCCAGGCTCAGCCCCTGCCTTGACTGTAAGCCCACCTGGCTGCTCTCAGGGAAGCTCCCCAGCTTGGGCCACCCCAGTACGGTATGATCCATAACGACCCCTCAGCCCCCAGAAGGGTCCACATTTATGAGGGAAGAAAGCTAGACAGTGGATCCCACCGTATTAAAGAGTGCTGCCACGCCCTCTCCCTAATCACTGCGTGGTGACAGTTCCTTTCTCGTTGTTTACTAATCTCCTTGGAAAATACCCCTGCAAACAGCCAACGCTTGTCCAGAACTTCCTGGCCTCAGGTCGCTGGGCCACCGCCCCTTCCTCTCCTGCGTGCTCTGTGCCAAATTCTGACTCTCACACTCAGGGTTCTCGCCAGCTTCCCCCTCTCATCCCGGTGCCAATGCCACTTCCAAGGAAGCCTTTTGATAAACAGCTACTGGATGAACAAACAGGCAGGCACCTGGGCCAGCCACAGCCCCTCCCTGGCCACGAGTGCGGCAGGAGCCACCTCCACCAGCCAAGCCCCTGTGAGCAGCAGGGGATGTGTTTCTGTGTCAAGCCCTGCCACAAATTTATAATCTTCTATCCCATTTTACCTGCTTCTCTGTGTAAAATCATTCAGCCTCTCTTGAGCAACTTGGGTCTACAGTCATTGAGAAATAATTATTCACATCACAAAATCATCATTCAGCCAAAGGCATCGACATCCCTCCAAGCACCAAAGTCCCTCCCAACCTACACTTGGACTTTAAGAAAGGAAGACTCCTGGGGTAGAGCTCTGTACCTGGGGAAACAGCAGGAACGACAGAGGAGGCTGTCTATGGAGTGGCCCAGCACTCAGTGCTGCGGGTGGGCCACGGGGGGATGGGCTGCGACCTCCTGGAGGAAGGGCTCTGGGCAGCGTTGGAGTCAGAGTAGGGCTTAGAAGGACGATGGGGCAGGGCACTGCCCTCCAGGGGGAGGGAATGAAAAAGAGAAGGCAGGAAGTGTGAAGCTGGGGGCAGGGGCAGGATGGAGCTTCCAGCCCAGTAGCCACTGGAGTATAAGTCGGGCTAGGCCCAGAGTGAGCACCACAGGGACAGTGCCCAGCAGTGCAGCAGGGTCAACCTGAGTGGGCAGAGAGTAGGAATGGCCAATGAACAGTAATAAGTCAGCTGCCCAGCTGTTGAGTGCCCACGAGGTATCTGGCACCACATAGGGTCAGCCCCTTGCAGGAGGCTCCTAAGCCACCTCATCAGCACCACCTGTAGGTGGCAGGTGGCAGGCAAGAGCCACCTCTGGGGCTCTGAGCTGAGACAGCTGGGTGGAGGTCCTGGTCACTACCCCTCTGCTGTGTGACCTGGGGAGGTTCCCTAAACTTCTCTGAGCTTCCGTTTCCTCATCTGGGTAAACACCACCTGAGCTCACAGGGTTGTTATAACCATGAAGTGACATGTCATGCTAAAGATATTATGATGTCAACCTGACTGGGCTAAGGGGTGCCCAGTGGGCTAAGAGGGACCACACAGCTGGTAAAACATCTTTTCTGGGTGTCAGCAGACCAGGTAAAAAAGACCCATTGTCATCAGTGTGGGTGAGCACCTTCCCATCTGTTGAGGCCCAGACAGAATGAGCAGTGGATGAAGGGCCAATTCTCTCTCTTCCCCTGCCCTCAGACGTCAGAGCCCTGGTCCCCAGCCTTCAGATTCTGGGGTGCAGGCCAGCACTCCCGAGGTTCTCATCTTCAGATTCTGGAGGAATTACACCACCACTTTCCTGGGGCTCCAGCTTGCAGAGCACAGATGACAGGACGTCTCAGCCTCAGTGATTTCGTGAGTCACTTCCCATGACACGCTGCCTCTTAGATATTGACACGTATGCCCCACTGGTTGTTTCTCTGACCAGCACAGGTGCCTGGCCCACGGGCAGCACTCAACCATTATTCTTTAACATTACAGATGAGGAGAGTGCTGCTGGGGAGGCTCAGTCCATAACTTACTTAGTAAATGTGCAACAAGCCCCTGCTCTGTGCACAGCAGTAAACAGCACAGCCTTGTCCCTCCCACCCCACAGTATCGGTCACAGCCCGTGATAAAGGGCACCAAGCACCCTGCCGTTCACTACCACCATGGGGGTCAGCTCATGTCTGGATGAGCAAAGCCTCAGTGGGCCGGAACCTCAGCTCTGTGGGGAGTGAAGGGAGGTGATCAGGGGCAGGGCCATACAGGGGGTGGGGGTGCGGAGTGGGAAGGACCAAGAGTGGACCCCAGCACTCAGGCAGCAAATTTATAAGGTGGGGGCCTGACCCAGGAGCCCTGACAAGTGTATCTTTTCCTCATTACTCAACACTTAACAGGATGACAGCCAGGATTAAACAGTAAGCCACCTCCAGCCCCATTATGGCCCCAGCAAAATGGCTCCAAATTAAATCTAACAGTCAATGAAATTGTCAATATTTAATTTACTCATTGCAGGTGACCATTCAGCCCTTGTGATGATATCGTTTAATGGTAGAAATGGGATCTATCATGTCATGGGACCGTAGGACTGCTGAGATTCCAGGTGAGGGGACGGGTGGAGACCTCAAGGGACCCTCCCTGGGCTGTCCAGGGAGCCCAAGGCCACTGGAGTGTTGCTAGGGACTTCTTGCTGGGGGCGCACCCAAGCCAGTGGTTTCCATCTCTGGGTTCTACTCTGGAAACGAGAAACATAGAACTTCAGCCAAAGCAAGTAACCTGAGAACCGCCGCTGCTGCCTGGCCGCGCTCGGCCGGGACATGTGTCTCATCCTGTCTTTGGACTTGAACTACGATGTCCACCACCTTCTCTGGGGTCAAGCCACCTTCTGAACTGGAGCCTCCGCCGTCGGCTCTCTGGGGTCTTCAGCCTGCCAACTGCAGCTCCTTCATAACCACGTGAGCTAACTCCCTACCGTAAGCAAACGCACACGTACAGGTGCTCCTTGACTCACCACATCCCAGCAAACCCACTGTAAGTGGAAAACATTAAGTCGAGAATGTATGTAATAGACCTGACCTGCTGTCAGGGTCATCCCAGACAACATGGCCCGTGCTCAGAATGAGGACACCAGCGCGGCTGCCGGGGAGTCACAGCACACCGCACAGCCCAGCATCCCAAGAGAGGACGTACCAAATTCCGCAGCCTGGGGAGAGACCAAATCTCAAAATTCAAGGAGTGTGGTTTCACACCAGTGTGAAGTTGAGAAATCATGGTAGGGATCAGGAATCATCTCTACACACATGTCCTGCTGGTTCTGTGTCTCTAGAGAACCCTGACAAATGAACCAGGTCCCATGCAACCCAGCGTCCTGCACAGAGGGGATGCTTGGTGTTGGGTGGACACAAGAGTGGACAAAGGGCCGCCCTCGGGTTCCTACAGAGCAGTGGAGGGGAGGGGCACACCCTGCCTGGGATATGGCTGAGGACTCAGCCTGGGGCATTTGAAGGCCTCAGGATGACATCTCACCTGCACCGGGGCAGAGATACATGCTGCAGGGCTGTCTCAAGTGCCTCCGTGACCACAGTTAACAAGTCCTTACAGCTGTGCAGCGTCTCCCACTGTGCAAAGTGCCGAGTCCCCCACTCTCCTCTGGTCCACTCTGCAACCCTGGCAGCACGCATTGCCACCTCCATTTCATAAGTGAGGAAACTGAGTGCCCTGGGTGTAGAGGCTCCCCCTGGTCACACCTCATAAGAGAACCGAAGTCTGGGCTTCTCTGCGCTACCAGCTGTGACCCTCCCAACCTCATAGGAGCCCTGATGGGACAACCGTCTCCCAGCACCTGGCAGTGGGACATGCTGTGGGACACAGCGGGTGCTGAGGAAGCACCAACTCACCATCTCAGCACCACAGAGTCTTGTTTTTACCCAGAAAGAAAGTGATGGTTGCAAAGCCCTCGCCAGAGAGCCGGCTCTGAAAGCCCCACTGTGGCTCAACCCATGGTCTCCCAGCCTTCCCTGGCAATCCCTGTCACCACCGTCATCATCCCTGCCGTCCCCAGTAAGCAGCACTGCGCGAGGGTGGAAGTGGGGACACAGGGTGCAGCACTTGGACACTCAGCACAGGTTTTGTTTCAACTCTGAGAACCTGAGGCCTTTCCTGACCATGCAGGGCACAGGGCTGCGGGGGCCCTTCCTGGGCCAGGCCGAGCACTCTGGGCGCCCCCCCACACAAGAGTCAGGAAATGTTAGCCAGGACGGACACCACTAGAGCTCAGAGAAGCAGCCTGGGACCCTGCTCAGTGCTTCTCTCCACGGAGGAAGGCCGGGGACCATTGAGAGACATTTTCTAAATATTAATTTTGTGGCTGCACATGTAACCTGCCTTCTACTGCAACCACCAGCCCCCTCTTAATGGTTAAAAGCCTGGCACACGGAGGGCACCCAGAGGCCATCTGTGGAAGGGCACTGGCTCCAGAGCCAGAGGAACATGATCAAATCCCCACCTTGGCCCTACCGCCCATGTGTCAGGAGGTCCTGCAAGACTCAGCTTCCTCTTCAGTGAAGCAGGGTCAGGACAGTGTGTGTCTGTCACGCAGGCCTGGTGGGAAGAGGAAACACGTGTGCCTGTGTGCACAGCAGTGAGACGGGGACAGGCGCGACGGAGGGCTCAACGTGCTCATTAGTGTTGACACTGAGGTCCCATCTTTCTCCCCCCACACTGTCGTCTCACCGTCACCTTCCCTAAATCACAGACGTGCAGAGACACACTCAAGTCAAGCCCTCTTCCCATAGAAAGTCTCATTCCCAAAGGGTGCGATCTGGAGTGGTCCACCCCAGGGTCCCCCATGGCACCAACGCCTGCACGCCGGATTTGACCTCTCTCTCTGCAAGCTCAGGCCTGGCTGCCTGGAAACCCCGGAGAAGCAGCAGAGGCCCACTCTGCACCTCTGGTCTTCCACAGTAAAACAGCAGCCCCGGCTCCACAGGAGAAGATTTTCACTCACTGCAGCTCAGCATTTAAATGAACCGATTATGCTAATTTCAGCTACAGTGATTAATAACTACATTTTAGAGGGAGATACCTCCCAGGGTGAGATCTTTGGGGGAAAGTTTTTGCCTGCAGCAAACACTCATGTGACTTTAGACAGGAAGCGGGTCTACTCCATCCATCCATCCATCCATCCACCAATCCATCCATCCATCCATCCATCCATCAATTCTCTAGAAGGAATAAGAGCCTCTTCTTCTACTCCTCGGGTTTGGCCTCCTGGAGACTCACACTCAACCCAGCTTGGGAGGGGGAGAGCCACATGTCATCTTGTTGCTCCATGAAGTGTGAGGCTGGGCCAGCACCTGGACAGCTCTGGTCCTCCGCTTCCTATCTGTACACCAGCGATGAGCCAGTGGGACGCATCAATGCCCAGGGCAGGGCCTGCTCAGTGGCTTGTGAATATCCCCTCCCTCCCCTTGGTGTGGGGGTCTCCCAGCAGGGCTGCTAGCATGTGGTGAAGACGCTACCACTATCCTCAGTCTCTGCCAGGGTCTCAGTCCAGCTTGAACCACCAGCCTGGAGGTGGCTCTGCTGGGCACCCCACCTGGGCCACTTGTCCAGGGCAGCTGCCTGCCAGGCAGGGCTTCCTAACCCAGTATCTCTGGCCCAGCCTTGGGCTACACACCTGTTTACACATGGCTGGCCACTCTACTCCTCCCAGGAGATCCCCCCCAGATGTGGGTTCCTTGGGGTCTATAGCCTCGCAATACAGGCCTAGACAGCCCATCCCCTCCTGCAACCCCCACCACCACGATGGCACCACCTGTACCCCTCAGAACTCACCACCTGTCCCACCAGGACTTAGCCACCCCACCCCACCCTCTTCCACACCCACTAGGTTCTGCCTCTTCCAGCCTCTCCATCCCCCAGGGCTCTGGTCCTCCTACGCAGTCCAGGCTCTCATCCTTGCCCCAGTTTTTGGCCTGGTGAATTCCTCTTTGTCCTGCAAAGGCAGTCTCTCCCCAGTCCCCTTCTCACACCCTTTGCAGCACCAATTCTGGGTCATCCGGTTCCTTCCCCCTCCAGGCCATAGCTGAATGGCAGGTGCCTGAACTGGGGAATAGCAGAGTCAGATCACACTGCCCACTGGCTGGGAAATCAGACCATCAAACTGGAGCCCTCGCCAGATGCCAGGCATTAGGATGGACAAAGCCACCCAGCAGCTCATGGCGAGCACCAGCCACTCACCCACACGGGCCCTGAGCAGAACTTCAAGGATGCCCAGGCACAGGGGCACCAGGATGCAGCCCTGTCTCCCACCCACCTCCTCCTCCCCACAGTATTTCCAAAGGCCTGGTTTCTGTGTCCTTGCCCACCCACTTGTCTTCATGGAGCTGAGCAGTGCAGGTCTGGGTGATTCTGGACACATCCTTCCAGTCCCTCCTTCCCAGCAGACCCCTCGCTCAGCCCCCCCCACAAAGTTCCAGGTCTCTCCAGCCCCCGGCTCCTATGTCTGGGTCTCCTATCCTAAACGGTCAGCACCTAGGACAGGGCATCTGACAAAAAGCCAGGGCTCAGGGGACATGAGCACAGTCCAAGTCCGCAACCCTAACCTCAGCTCTCAGCTAAAGTGCTCGAGGCCTCAGGGGAGCACCCTCCCTGTCTTCCCAGCATAAACGAGACGCCCAGTGAGGAACTGGCTCAAGTGCACCCAGCTGGGCCTGCTCAGCACCCCTGGTAGCCTCAGAAAACTGGGTTTCAGAATGCTTCAGAGAGAAGCCTGAGCCTCAGAGTGTGCAGGCACCGGCCCAGGGCCACACAGCCGGTGTGAAGGTTGAGAGCGGTCCTCTTGGCCTCCACACCCAGCTCCTGCCACACGACCCTCCTGCAGGCTGGAGTCCACGGGAAGCTCCGGGGCCATGCCAGTGTCCATGTGAGGACTGGCCTGGGCACTGGAGACAGGAGAGGCCCAGCCGCCGTCCCTTGGGCAAGTGGAGGAAGAGAGGCCAGGCAGGTGGGGCGAAAGAGACTTGAGTTTTGCCCCTCTAAGTCTAGATCCCTCCATCCACAACCTGTCATGGGTTGTGGGGCCAAGCAGACCTTGTCACTGCTGGCGGAGCATCAAGACCACCTGCAGTAACCTCAAGCAACCCTGTGAAGACCAAGCCAATTTACAGGTGATCACTCAGAAACATGGGGAGCAGGGACCCGTCCAAGATGGAAAGGTGTATTATTGTGCCTGCTCCCAAATCAGTGCTTTATAAAGGTACACACTGTCCTGACAGACCAGTGGTTTTCAACCCCTGTGCTGTGAGAGGATCTTATGTGTGCCATGAAAATTTTTAAAGATTAATAAATAAGGCTCGGCGCCTGTGGCTCAATCGGCTAAGGCGCCAGCCATGTACACCTAAGGTGGCGGGTTCGAATCCCCAGCCCAGGCCCGCCAAACACCAATGATGGCTGCAACCAAAAAAAAAAAATGGCCGGGTGTTGTGGCGGGCGCCTGTGGTGCCAGCTACTTGGGAGGCGGAGTCAGGAGACTCGCTTGAGCCCAGGAGTTGGAGGTTGCTGTGAGCTGTGATGCCATGGCACTCTACCCAGGGGGATAGCTTGAGGCTCCGTCTCAAAACAACAAAAAAAAGAAATAGCGGAAGTGGGAGCTGTTACATTGCCATGGGTTGTTTTACCTTTGACCTACCACAACAGATTTCTATAGCTATCATTTCCAACATGGGGAATATTGTGTCTTTTAAATACCAGAGGTTAGCTGAGGGGTTGACATTGTCAGAGAAGATGGATTTAGTGTGTCATGGAGGTTTCTGGGGCCCAGCTCTTCCTGAGAGGGGTGGGAAGATTGGGCATGGGATCCCCACTCTGCAGTTTGGATAGGACCCTTTGGAGCAGTGGTTCTCAACCTGTGGGTCACAAGCCCTTTGTAACATTAGGCATAATTATAGGCATTAGGAAGGTTGAGAACCACTGCTTTGGAGGGACAGGGCCTTTGGCCAATAAAGAAGGATTTATTCTTCTCAGAAAGTGTTGGGGTACCCATCCTCTGTCCCTGGCTGCCCTGTCAACGGATGGTGCTAGACATTGGCCTGGGAGGAGCTGGTAGCTTTTATATGTCAGCAGAAATCCCTCCTGTACTGTGTCCTCAGCAACCAGTTCCTGGAGATGCCAAGTGAGAAGCTAAAGAAGAGGTGGAGAGGCAGTATGATTCCCTGGGGAAAGCCAGTTTGGTACTTTGCTTCTCAGTCCTAGGCATCCCAGGAGCTTCGACACCGGATTCCTGGAACCTTGTGGTAATTCTTATCTCTGGGCTCAGCTTCCATAAAGAATGCTCCTGCTCCTGAAACTGCTAGTGAGGCCATCTAGAACTCTTTCACAGTCCTGATTGCCATCAGATTAACTTGCCCAAACCTCATTGCTAGTCTCCCAGCATCCTGATAACTGTTTTCTTTTTCTTTCTTTTTTTTAGGCAGAGTTTTGCTCTGTCACAAAGGCTGGAGTGCAGTGGTGTGATCATAGCTCACTGCAGCCTGGAACTTCTGAGCTCAAGCAATCCTCCTGTCTCCAAAAGAGCTAGAACTATAGGCTGGCTAGTTTATTATTTTTCTTTTTTATGGAGACAGGCCACCCAGAGTGCTGGGGTTACAAAGAGCCAGAGGCTAGACCAGCTGATAACCTAGGGGTGTGGCAGCAGTGGCTGGTGGGAAGATGCAGAGCTTGGTTGAATCTGCTCCTTCGTAGTAGTCTCTCTTTCCCTTAACCGGGCCTTGGGCAAACCAAGAAACAATTAAGCCACAGACAGAAAAAAGCTGAGTCTCATCCTCAGCAGGTTGAGATGCTACCTAGGGCCGTTCCCTCTGCACTTTATATACAGATACTACAGCATTTATCTTTCTTATTATCGAAGTTTTTTGTTTACGATTAAAACACTGAATAAAGGTTTTTTTACTATTACTCATAACGGGCCCTTAGGTTTATTTCAACCATCCCCTGACGCCGTCCCCAGCAGCCCAGCGGTACTGGGTGCAGCAACAATGACAAGTCTTCACTCGGCCCACCCGGGGCTCGCGGCCCCGCCCACTGGAACCCGGGCGGAGGGAGAAGTGGGGGTCGGGTTCGCTCTGGTGACGTCACTATGTCGGGTGGTAACAAGCTCTCAACGCCGCAGGAACTGCGGCCACTGCGCAAGTGTGAGGGCTGGGCTTCTCGGGTGCTCCAAAAGCCTCGCGAGGCCTGAGACGGCGTTCTTCCTGAGGGCGGCACCGGCGTCGGACCGTGGGGTCCGGGTGTTTGGGGAGGGGCGAAGCTGGGAGATGGCGTCCGGAGCGGCTCGCTGGCTAGCACTGGGACCCGTCCGATCCCGGGCTTTCTGGGACGGGCCAAACTTGAGGAGACGTGGCAATGCCGGCGGCTCAGGTCAGAACTTGGTGCCGTCGAGGTCAGTCATCGTCACCCGCAGCGGCGCCATTTTGCCCAAGCCGGTGAAAGTGAGTGTCTGCTTGGAGGCGGGGCGAAGGGGCCGAGGCCAATTGTTGTGGGGCGTGCGAGGCGGGCCGACGCTGAGTGACAGGAGTAGAGACAATCGTACGATCGTCTTAGACTGCAAGGCGGACCGAGGACAAATTTTTGCGCTAATGTTGATTATTAGCGAAGTGGTCGGTTAGAACCCAGTGTTGAGCTGGGTGCTGGGGGACAGAAGATGGGGGCAAAAGCGAGAAAGATGGCTTTTTGCAGTAGTTTCTCGTAAGACTCGGCTTTGTGCGTCCAATTTCGATAAGTGATGTAATTTGGACAAGTAATCTCTGCGTCGTACAGTTGATGTAATGAAATAATTGTGAAAGGATTTTGTAAATAAAGGGTATGTGGGAAGGACTTTATCTTTTTATGAGTTGTCGCTTGGTATTTAATTCACGGGATATGCAGTCCTGAGAGAGGTGCAGGAAATTATTAAATCACTGTTTTTGTAACTGAAGAATTAGGGGCCAGAGCGGTGAAGTCAGTATCGGGGCGAGCAGCTGAATTGGGTCTTGGCATCCTGGTGGTTTGGGGTGCAGGTCCCCGTTATTTTCCACCTCCGGATGCTATCACGTGCCCTCAGTACCTTTGAGTTCTTTTCTGAGGAAAATGGAAATAGTTTCTTGTATCAAACAAAAGTTTGCTTTTTGACTGCAAAGCTGTGTGGGAGTTAAAAAATTCTTTTAAAGCTCGTCTGGCCTATGCTAACTGACAGAACTGACTGCGGGGTGCTTTCACAGCAAGCAAGAAAAGAAAGTGCGTGATCCATGCTTGGGAAAGAGCTGCCTAATAAAAAGGCACAGCTAAAAATCTTTTCTTTTCTGAACTCCAGGAAAATAGGAGGAAATAATGGTGAGATTTTACTGACATTTCCCCAGTCGATGTAAATAGTCTTACAGTGTAAAGATGTGCCCACTTGCATACATACCTATTTGTAAAATTAAATGTGGTGAAATCAGATTTCTCAAGTGTCAGGAAACTTGTTACTTAATTAACTGTATGGGATAGGCCTTCACTGTGCATTGCTCTGTAATCCGTCTTCTTGTATTTAGTGTCTTAAATAGAGCTTCCCATAATCCATCCCTCTTACTTTCTCACCTGTTTGTCTGTAGCAGGTTGTACCCTAACTTTTAGATGTCTGGAGTGCCTTGTACTGTTCAGCATCCACTTTCATGGCCATAACAATTACCGTATCTCCTTTTCTAATTATTTTTCTTGCTCTGAATTATTCCAATGACTTTGAAAAATTGAGTTGCTTACATTTGGTCTGGGCTCCACAGAAGTGAATGTGCACGAGAGGGCCAGGCCTTCTATGGTCCTTCCAAGTGGACTCTGGAGCTCACATCCACCACTCTGACCTTCTGCAGATGTCCTTCGGCCTTCTCCGCGTGTTCTCCATTGTGATCCCCTTTCTCTATGTTGGAACGCTCATTAGCAAGAACTTCGCTGCTCTACTTGAGGAACATGACATTTTTGTCCCAGAGGATGATGATGATGATGATTAACAGGTAAGATTGCTTTACCCCTAGATGGACCAGGAGCAGCAGGAGCAGGAGGCAGGGTGGAGCATCTGACCTGCGGTACTGTCTGGCCTGGGAGAAGCATTACACACTGGGGCAGAGGCTTTAATGAATTGACTCACTTGGTGGCTAGTGTTTTTATTTTGCTTTTTCCCTGTGTTGGCTGAGGGTAACTAGTTTGTTGACTTACACGTTCACTGAGATCTCTTCCAACTAAGTTGATATACCCTCATTCAATCAATCCACACATTTTCTTAACCATTTAATATGCCTTACACACCCACCGCCACCAGCATTTCAACAGTTCCGATATTGAAATTTAGAAACTGCAAGTCCTCCCCAGTGAGCTCTAATTACCAAGCTCCCCACCGATACAACCTGTACATGGACAGCACTGTCTGGTTCATACACTGCTCACAGACCCTGGAACCAGGAGTTCCCATCCTCTTCACATTCAACTTTCTGTGTTTTAATATATGCTGTGTGGCAGGATTACTGTCATAGATAAGGTTAGTATTGACTCCTTAGCCTGGCATTCAAGGCTTGCCATAATCTGTTCACACTTTTTTTTTTTTGAGAAAGAATCTCACCTTGGTCACAGTAACCCCAAACTCTTGGGCTCAAGTGATCCTTTTGCCTCAGCCTCCCAAGTAGTTGGAACTACAGGCATCCCAACCCTGACTAGTTTTTCTACTTATAGTAAAGACAGGGTCTCCCTCTTGCTCAGGCTAGTTTTGAACTCCTAAGCTCAGGTGATCCACCCACCTTAGCCTCCCAGAGTGCTAGGATTACAGGTGTCAGCCCTTGCACCTGGCCTGCTCACATTTCTTATCCAATCTCATCTTCTGTATTCCTACTTACGTACCTATCCTTAATAGTCACCATTTCTTAAATTACCCACACTTTTATTTAACCTCAAGCATTGACTCATTGTCCTCCCACAGAGGGCTCTTTCCCAATGTTCTTGTGTTTTAATTCTACCCATTTTTCCATGGTTTTTTGAGATAAGATCTTGCTCTGTTGCCTAGGCTGGAGTGTAGTGGCATGGTCATATATCACTATAACCTTCAACTCCTGGGCTCCAGCAGTCTTCCCATCTAGCTAGGAGTACAAGCACATGCCATCATACCCAAGTAATTTTTTAATTTTTTGTAGAGATGAGGTTTCACTATGTTGCTGAGTCTGGTCCTGAATTCTTGACCCCAAGTGATCCTCCTACCTCGGCCTCCCAAAGTGCTAGCATTATAGTCATAAGCCACTGTCCCAGTCTTGATGTCTTTGGTCTTTTCATCCCTCCATTTGAAAGAGACTGTTCCTTCCTGTGAGTGACTGGTAACTCTTAAAACACTCCATGTTATGTGCTTAAACATACGCCAAAATTCTACTAGACTATGAGCTGTTTGCTGGCAGGGGACAGGTTTTTTTTATACATGTAGGACCCCAGTGCCTGACCTGTGTGAATACCCAGTAAATAACCAGATGGACTCAAAGCTGCCTTTTTCTTGCCATGTTGGGTAAAACTACTTTGTGGAATTCTCTTTCAGGATATGGATGGAGGACTGCTGTATTGCCCAGTTTACTGCTGCTTTCCTTTCTTCCAGGGCATGGAGCAAGTACAGAATGGAGAAGGCACTAAAGAAATGGTGAGGCTCTCAGCCTCTCCTTCCCTGTAAGAAGGGTTCAGGGAAAGCCCTCAGCCTCCCCCATCCAGTGAAGCCTCCTGCATGGTCCGGGACCATAGCCCCTATCCTGGAGGTTCCCCTGAGATGTGCTGTCTACTGAGCACTGGAAAAACAAGCAATCAAATATGAATAAATGTAGTAAACATCAGCTACGTATGACTGAGTGGCAGCTGGAGTGTCTCAGTATGAGCAGGCTCTAGTTGCTGTAGTTTTTTTTGTCTCTGTTGTCCTTTTTTTAATCAGAGAAACATAAGACACCTTTGATTCATAACCCAGCCCTTATGGATCCACAAAGGTTATTATGGGGACCTGGGACCTATTTTGATTATTTAGAAAGCCCAACAGAAACTCTTTTCCCTTAACAAAGCTGCATAGACTGCTAAAGCCTTGAATTTTTTTTGTGTTTAGCAATCTTGGCTCAATTAGTGATCATGAGCTTTGATTTTTAGCTTACAACTACTTAACTATCATTAGAATGATTCTTTCAAAACTTGGGTTTGGTGATAATTATAACATGTATACATTGGTTTTCATCCACAGTTCCTGGCTCATAACTCCCCTAGCCCTTGTCACTGTCTTTTGTTACAATGTTGGGGCACTCGGAAGCAGCTTCAGGAAACAGCAGATCACTTCTTCCTTTCACCTGCTCCTTTTCCTCCGCAGGGTAGGCCATAGCAGTTGAAAACAGACTCTAATCTTCCCTTGCCTTTGTCTGGAGCTGCCCCTAAAGAAATTCTCTGACCTACCTTGTCTAATGGTAGGTCATTAAGATCCCCATTTCTTCTTCCACCATGGCTGGGAAGAATTGATACCACACAGAAAGCCCAAGAAAAGTCTGAATAGAAAGGCTTTTCCTACTCAGTCTGTTACCATTAAATCATTCCCTTTTTGTATAAACATGTCTACATGGTTGTCCATGCTTTAATCATACCTCTCCAATGTAACATCAGTAAAAGACCCCAGGAGAGCCTCCAGATAGCTGAACATGAAGTTGCTGGAAAGTGGTGCGCCAGCCAGGAGGGCATGGAAACTAAGCCCCTTACCCCGTACCTTGCCCTGTACATCTCTTCACCTATATCCTTTGTGATATCCTTACAGGGGGTACCTGTAGGGAACCTGCAGCTCACAGGCCATATGCGGATTATGAGTTTATCTGTGGTGTTAGGTATCACAAAAATTATGCATAGACTTTTTTTCCTCATCACCTGTCATTAATGTTTGTGTATTTAACATGTGACTCGGGACAACTCTTTCAATTTTATGGCAGAGAAAAAAGGTTGGACACCCTGCCCATGTTTCTGAGAGTTGTGAGCTGCTCTAGCAAGTCACATTGGGGGAGGGGGTGTCACAGGAACCCCAAGTTGAAGCCAGCTGATTAGAAGTTATGGAGGCTCCAGATTGCCATGAGTGTCTCAAAGTGGGGGATAGTCATGAAGTGACGTTCTCCAAGTAGACACTGTCATAATTCATTTGAAAGATAGCCAGTTGGTGTCTGCTGCAGAATTGCTTGCCTCATGTGGCAAGAGACCCCCACACATTTACATGATTGTTGAGTGAATAGAAAAGTTTTCCTCATATTCCTTAGGTGAATAGATAATAAAAGGGATGCAGGGTGTTGAAAGGTTAGGGAATCCTCAAAACAATCACGTCTATAGGTCCTGAACCCTTTCCCTCAGCATCTGGACTGCCCAGGGAAGGAACAGAGATCACCTCCAAAGAAGAGATCAGTTCTTTTTTTTTTTTTGAGACAGAGCCTCAAGCTATCCCCCTGGGTAGAGTGCCATGGCATCACAGCTCATAGCAACCTCCAACTCCTGGGCTCAAGCGAGTCTCCTGCCTCCGCCTCTCAAGTAGCTGGGACCACAGGCGCCCAC